>VXAU01000124.1:281515-336157 GCA_013399695.1 Formicarius rufipectus
CGCCTCGCCCCGCCGCTGCCGCCGCCCTCTCCTTCCCTTCCCTTCCTTCCCCTCCTCCTCCTCGCCGCCGCCCCCCCAGGCCTGCGCCCATTCAGGAGGTGCCGGGCAGCGCCGCCGCTGCCATTGTTCGCTGGGAGCGGGACCGGCGCCCGCCCGCTGCCCGCACACACAGGGACACGTACAGACACACACACGGACAGACACACGGACACGCACCGGGAGCACGCACCGCGCATAAAGGGCGCGCGTCCGCCGCACCCCGCAGGTGCCGCCCCGGGGTGCGGGGGCAGCGCATCCTCCGCCGGGGATGCGGCACCGCCGGGCCGGGCAGGACGGACGGGCCCCGCCGAGGGGAGGAAGGGCAGGGCAGGCCGGGCCGGACCTGCCGGGAGGGGACAGCGGGGACGGGCTGGTGTCGCCGCTGCGCAGGGCTCAGCCGGAGCCTGGGAGTGAAACTCGCTCCTAGCGCAGTCCATCAGGTTTCATGCTCTGTAGTGGATAGGGGAATCGCCTTAGGGCTTGCAACAGCCCATCTGATTGATTTTCATTATCACGTTATTAATAACAGGATTTAAAACTATGCTTTACCTTCAGATGCCCGTTAAAAGGAGGAGGCTGCCTCATCTCAGGATGGCTCAGGACTTGCCGGGGTGCCAGGCACGCAAAGGGAAGGCAGGGACGCAGCAAACACAGCGTTTTGCGGAGCAGGAACAGGCAGGGCAGGAGTCTACACCTGTGGGAAGGGGGGGCTCAGGATATACACCCCTTCTCGCAGGACCCCAGAGCAGCTCCTGGTCCTGCTGCTCTGTTTGTCTGTGACACCCTCACATGTGCACCACTGCCAGAGTTACTGCACTGGGGACTAGAGGAAACTTTTGTTATTTCATTTCTCAATATCGGTTTCAAATAGAGGGCAAACCAGACACACCCATTTTGACTGTAATTGAAGAAATACAAGTTGAGTATTAGCCTTTTGTTTCGTTTAAGTTCACTGTGATATTTAAGAGAAGTTCCTAGTTTTAAGCCACCACTTCAAAAGGTAGTGGAATTTCTTGTGCACTCATCTTAAACAACTGATACAGTCTATAAAGTTGATTAGGTAATACTGTAACTTAATATTAAACTATCAAGCACTTTAGTCCTTTTTGCCACAGTATGGGAGACCCCCAATACGTGTAGTAATAACACAGGAATAGCACATGGGCTGCTCTAAATTTGGAACATTTCATACATCAACTTGCAGCACTACAAAATAAACAGCTAATCTCATTTGTCCATCATGAACAGCAGGATGTGCCATAGAGCACATGGGAATAAAATTATTGATTCCCACTTGAAGGGTTACACCATATGGGAAAAATAGAGACCAGCAGCAAGTGATTTGACCAAGGCCACAAAGTGAGGCAGTGTCACAGCAGTAGCACTTTCCCAGTCCTATCCCAAATTAAGGTTTTCCTCTCCAGCCTCACCACGGGGGAATTGCACACTTGGGTGCCTGAATGTTTAGGTACTTGTAATGCTGCATTTTATTTCACTCACCCCATCCTTTGCTCCACAGAAGGATTCAATCAGTATAAATAAGTAATTAATCAGGGTCAGGTGAGATGGTGACAGCGCGCCTGGCAGTGCTCACTCAAACACACAGGTGGGTGGTGGTCATGAACTGATTTCATAATGTCATGAACTCGGGGTTTGTCCTCAGTCTCTGCTCCTGGCACACTCACATACAGGTTCTTACCTTCAAAAGTGCCACCCGAGGCACACAAGCAAACCTGGCAGCTCTTCTGCTGAGGCTCCCCATGGGGCAGGAATTACATGGCCAGAAGCAGCAGGACACCAACACCTGGTCAGACCCACCCAAGTGCTCCTGGTGCCTTTGGAAAGAATCTGGCAGTGGAGCTGTGCCAGGAGGCTGGAGGTGATGGAAATCAGCTAAATGTAATCACCAAGGTGAGATTAGACCTGAGCTGGGGAGAGCCATTGTGGAGAGGAAAAGACACGTTCAATTAAATGAGCATTGCACCTGGATCTAGTTTAGAAGACAAAACCCAAGTATGTAAGTGCTGTATTTTAGAGGGAACACAACTATAAGGCTCAAAGATTATCCTTGGGTTGGTCATACAATATAATGCCTTTTCATTTATTCACATTACTCATTTAAGGTGCTTCAGTTACAGAGCCATCACAATACTGATTGATGAGCAGCATAAAATTCTGTACAGCATCTCAGGCCATCTGAAAAATTAACTGTGATCTTTCCAGGTACTGCCACAAACAGATGTGGAAGGTGCAGCTACACACCTTGGCTGGGTATTAATTTTCCAGGCTGTCAAATAGAGGCTCACAGGTGTGAGAACAAGGTGCTAAGAAAGCTCCTTTTGGCAGGAGGAGATGAACAGCCCCCCCGGCGAGGAGTGCTGGTGGTGCCACCCCCCGCCTGGCTCTGCCCTCCCGACCTGCCTCCCACCTGCCACACAATGGGCATCCTAATCATTCACTACAGCCTGGACCAGAGCAGGCATTTACATCTGTCCCAGCCTTCTAGCTGCCTTCACTCAAAGTCCTTGTGCCCAGACGTGGAGATGGGCTGGGAGCTTGCTGGTCTCTCTGAGAAGCAGGAGTCAGAGTCTTGAGTAGAACCTGGGTTACAGCAAGAGGCCAATGCTGTGATGGTTTCCAGTTCTCCAAGAGCCCATGCTCTGATCATTCCTTTTTCCCATCATCATTCCTTTGATGCATGAGAGCCTTACTGCACATTCCAAATAAGGATTAAATCCTTCATTTGGCGTAGCCCAATTAATTTCTACCATGCACAATCCCTCTGCTGAACCATACCATAGGCAAAGGTTCACCAGGGGGTTCTGGTTTGCCTGTGACACAAGTACAACATAAATGTGACTTTCAAAGATCTCAAATCCTATGCTCTCAAGTCAGCCTGGAAAAGCAAAGTTCAAGCAGAAAGCTGCCCAGATGTCATTACCCTTAAAAACCCACAGGAAAATGCAGAAGGATAAGGGGGCATCACCCTCCAGTCCCAGCCTACTACAGAGGGCTGTAAGAGATTGCTTCCCCACTCTGTCAGTCTTCCAGGACCAACTTCTGAACCAGAAGAGGGTAACACAGACTGCTGGCAGAAACGGGAGGCACTCTGGGAGGGAGGACGAGGTTTGGATTCAGGTAGGTGAAGGACTCATCCTCTCATCTCCTCCTTCCTTCCCAGGTCCTGATGTGCAGTTTGAAACCGTGCTCTGTGGGAACTAACGCTGAGCCTGCAAACAGAGTCAATTCCTCAAGAAGAAACAAATCTGGAATCGTAAACCACCACAGGCTGAATTTCTCCTCTCGGGCACACCTGCCAAGCCTTAGAGCTTTTTCAAAAAACCATCCCAACCCCCCAAAGCAGCTGTTGGGGGTGAACCCCCCTGGCTGCAGACAGACCCCCCAGCACTCCTGGCTGTTCACATCCCTTTCCCAGAGCACTGGCCCGAGGAGCTGCAGCAGCAGTGCTGCTGGTCAGTCCACTCCTCTCAGCCCTGATGTTCCAGACACATTCAGTAGAGGCTCAAGGCTCTCGCTCACCTCGCTGGACAAAACAAATTTCCAGCCTGCCTGCCAGAGCTGTGGAGAGACAGAAGGTGAGGAGGGTCCCTGAGTAGTCTCCAAGTTTCTCCATTCCTTGACAGGCCCCTTGCTCCACCAAACACACAAAAAATATCCATTCCTGCCTCACACCTCCTGCACAAGGTTAAAAACTTCTTTGTTCAAGTCAGACAGTTCCAGCAGGTTCACAGCCCCCGGGGCTCCCCTGGCCCCACACAACGTTACATTGCTGCTAATGGGCTCTCACCCCCCAGATCAGTCCCCCCACTTTCCTCCCAACATTTCAACTTCAAATTGTAAATCCTTCTTTAAACTGTGCATTTCTCTTACCACACTTCCATGGCCAAACACCTCACTCTTGGAAGCTTCTCAACAGGAGCAACGAAAAGCCCACCCTTGTGCCTGGGCCAAGGCGAGTGCTCTGCACACAGAAGGCTCTGTGTGCTCTCCTTCCCTTGGCAGGAACAACAACCTCGGCCACTCCAGGGGAGGTGACTGGGTTAGCAAGGGAGAAAGGGGAAAAGAAAAAAGAAAGAAAGAGAAAGAAAAGCAACCAGGAAGAACCAAAAAGGTTCAAGCCTGGCCTGGTGTATTTGCAGTGAGCCAGAGCACAGGTTAGAACAAAACCTGGAGAAGGCGAAGGGATCAGGGTGTGACAAATCTAAACTTCTGTGGATTCCCTGTGGATTTGATCTTATTGTGGGCAGTAAATCCATGGCCCAGGAGAGGCTGGACACCTCTGCTATGCATTGGGCTGATGAACTGCAGAGGTGCAGAAGATCTTTCTGGGTATCCCAGAGTCCAAACCCGGTTGCTGCTTTGGCAGAGCTGGATGGCACCTGGAACTCGTGGGTGGAGTTGGCAGAGCCCAGAGGGCTGGCCAGAACTCTTTGGTAACAGTGGAAACTCAGATACTGTTTCACAGTTCCATCCTTCCCACTACACTGTGCCTCTTCTTGGAGCAGCTGCATAGACCATCAGAAAGGCGAGTCCTGTTTCCTGCTGATGGAGCTGTTACTCATAGTGTTCTATAAATTATTTCCTTTCTTTAGGAAACATGAAGCTCTTTGTTCCCAGAGACAACCTGTGCTTTACACTCTTGCTTCAAGTGCAGAGGATGCTCCAGTGGTGAGCAGAGGTCCCAGAGAGCGGAGATGGTGGAAATGGTCATTTTTAACCCCAACAGGGCAGTCACATAATGTGGCCAGGTAATTCTTGCCCTCCCCAGGGCTGCTTGATCAGCCCTCAAAAACAGACCCAGCCTTAGAGAAATGCAGAAAGGTAAATTCCTCTGGCCAGCAAAAGTGTTCTCTAAAAGGAATGTTCAGGAAATGCTCACCGCCTTTGAACCCAAACATCCTGAAACTGTTTCTTGAGGCACTGATGCCTTGGTAAGTCCCAGGAGCTGGTTTGCAGCTCACCTGGGTGAAGTGCCAGGAGCTGGTTTGCAGCTCCTCTCTGCCTCAGCCAGCACAGTCACTGAGGTTCAGCTCTCATTAAGCCCCATCTAATTATGCAATTTAACTGCAGCGAGAACAACAGTTTTGCTGAATATGCAACAGTCTCCTGATTGTATTTTGGTGTGGGGAGAGAGAAGGAAAAGGCTGTTTTGTTTAAAGTTCAAGCATTTGTGCAGGACTTGTGTGACATGGAGAAGACAGAGCCCTTTCTCCTGTGTCTGCAGTCACAGAGCTTTTCGTGGTGTGTCTTGGATGCATCCACACCTACCTGAACAGAAAGGAACAAACCTTGGCATTTTTCCTGCCCATTTTTCTTCAGGGCTGTAGTTCATTAACTCCAGCAACACAGTTTCATTAATGTGCATTAACCAATGACTTTCCCATTACTGCTGCTGTCTCCAATCAAAGGCTCATTTATGGAAAACAAGGGCAGAGGGAACAACATGCTTTGGCAGCTGTAAGATCATATGCCCAGAGCTTTATACCCTCTGTCTTATATTTTTACATTAAAGTATCACGAGCTATTACCATATTTTTCATTATTATTTGTGGCACTAAATACTGCAGCTCCCAGTGCCAGATGGCGAATATTCAGAATAAAAATAATGCAAGGCCAATCTTAGAAAGACTCGATGGGAGTGTAACAGCACAGATTCATCCTCCTCTCCTAATGCACACAGTTAAAATATTAGCAGACTTAAAATCTGGTTTTCCAATTTAGAAGACTCACATTTTATAGAATTATATGCATGCATATATACATATATTTAAATATGTGCATATAAAAATTTTAATTTCTTTCCATTTTATTTGCATGTTTCAAGGGTCTTAACATAATACATGGGCATATCTTCTTTCACTCTTCAGAAGGTTATTTTAACCAGTAAAGAAAACCAAATAGTTTCGAAATGGAACACAAGCAAAAACGTTTTTCCAGAAATTGTTATTGGTACAAAATACTTCTTTTTTAATATATAAACAGCTTGAGTCCTAAACTTAACCAGATGGAAACGTGCCTACAAAGCATTGGATCTAATTCAGAAGAGACTGACAGCCAACAGATGAGCCAATTTAGCCCATCCTATGCCAAAAATGGTCAATCATGTTATCTTACGTGTGACTCCACTCTGGCAGATGCCAACTCTATCCAAACAACTTCAAGCATCTCTTTGGAAGACTGGATTATTTTACACACACTTTAAAAAAATCATAATAATGCTTGATTTTTCTGGAAACATTCCACTTAGTTTCAGCATTTTCCCAAGAGATTTTTATTAATTTATTTTAAGGATAAATCTTTTCATGTTATAGCCTAACAATTTAGCTTTCCAATCCAACAAAGCCTAATTAAAAAATTACTAAATTGCAGTTCAGTGACAAACCCCCACTTATTTAAATATTCATACAAGGAAAGTTTTGCACCTGTGCAAACCGCTTTATCTTCTAAAGCCAAATGTTTACTTTCAACAGCACAAAGAAACACAGAAGTACAAATTAAAGGTACTTCCTGCATCCCTCATCACCTTCCCCAAAACTGAGAGTAAAATCAAAATTAGAGGACTTTCTCGTGGTGAGTGATCATAACCAAGACATTTTTTTTTCCATTTGTAATTCATAATCTCTCAGTGAATTTTATCTTCTTACTCTCCAGAAGATGTATCAACAGACATGCTGTGCATCTGCCTCCAGCCGCAACAGGAAAGGACTTCCACCTCTGCCTCCTCTGTCACCCACACACTCTGGGCAATATAGTGCTCATATGCTGAATTCTTTCCTCTTTGGCCCTAATTTGAGTAAGAATAGTAAAAAGGAAAAAAAGAAAACCCACCTAGTCAGTGATTAGTGCATCCTAACAGCACAGGACCATTGGGTTCACCTCCAGCATCACATCCCTGTAGCTGAGCCCTGTACCTGCTGTCAGCTTGGGCTCTGCTTAAGCTCACTCGGAATTTTAGCTTCCCACTAATGCCCTGGAGACCTCAGGTGATGAGATTTCTCCCACTTTTTGACCGGGAGCTGCAGGAACCAGTGTAAACACTGAGCAGATCCTCACCTTTCACAGGACACCTTGAAAGGCCACATTTTAAAAGATGAACATCTTCAAATCTCTTGTTTCCAGAGAGCGGTGCCGGCTCTCCTGCCGCGGCAGAGGGCAGCGGTTCTGCTCAGAGCCTGTAGTTTGGGTTGTCTTCTTGGCAAGCACACACAAAGTTGCAATTTCATTTTCCATCTGTACAGGAGGTAATTGCTCTGCCTGTGTGGAGTGACCTTCCCACACACGGCGTCTGGGAGCCAGGCAGTGATCCACGGGGCTTGCAGCAGCCTCTCCATTCCCAACCTTTTTACAGTGGCCTTTGTGATGACAGTCCCACGATTTTGAGATCCACAGACATTCACCTAGACTGAAGTCTGGACATTTGGAAGGTTTTAGAGATCTTCCTTACAGAACAAACTTATATTCTCAGTTTTGTGACCATTTCCAGACACTGTTCCTGCTTCTCTCTAATAAGAGCGTGTCAAGGTGTGTGTCACCAATGAGCTTGACTGCAGGTGTTGACACTGGACTGGAGGCAACTCTCATAGGAAAGGTCAGACACATTGAAAAGATTCCCTTGTGCACTTCCCAGGCATCAAACACTGTTTTCAGTGGATAAAATCACCAGGGTTTAGGAAACCACACCCTGCTCACATCAAACTTATCCCTAACTAGTCCTGGCTAGCTTGTAGGTTAGAGACTTGTGGAATTACAGAATTATTTAGATTGCAAGAGACCTCCAAGATAGAGTATTTGTAGATTCCACTGTTCCTGTGTCTTGGCAGCACAGACAGCTCCACTTTAGAAACATTCCATGTTGTTTCAGGTAATCCTTACAAAGCATCATGTTTCTGACCCTTTCAGAAACAGATCACCCCATCAAACTGCAACTGATCCACAACCATCCCTGTGCCTGGATGAGCCACAGACTGATCCACAACCACCCCTGTGCCTGGATGAGCCACAAACTGCATTGTGGAGCAGCTTCAAGGTACCCATTAGTGGGACCAGGGATGCTCTGTCCCCAGGCTGGTGGGAAGATATGGAGTCCTTGGAAAGAACCACAAACTAATGGAGAAGCCTTTGGAAAGAAAGGGAAAGTTAAAATTTTATCCTTTTGGTGGGCTTGGGTTTTTTAAATAATAATTATTTCATTTCCTCTGTTTATGGGTCAATGGATAATTAAACACATTAATCAGCCTCAGACAGGCTTATCCCAGCTTGTCTTCAGTTTCGGATAAAGCTCTGGCTGACCAGCCAGAGGCAGCTCAGACAGTGCAAAGGGCTTCCCTTCGTATTTGTTACCACCCTCACTGCCCCTCTCTGTTGCATAGTCTGTGACTCAAAAACTGTGTCTGTGATGCAAAAATTCGTGTGATTCAGCAAGGACAGGTTTTCCTAGAGCCATGCTCTTTTTTGCACCTATTTTAAGGAGCAGCACGGGCTGAGGCGAGTTGGCTGTGCTGACACCACCTGATAAACTAATGTTTCCTTCAGTTTCTGTGCCACCACTCCAACAGGTCTTTAAAAGCAGGTTCAGCAAGGAGAACTTTAAGTATGTATTAAAACAAGTAGATGTTGCCTACAAACATGTAACAAACTTTGTTCCACTGTGAGGAACTTCAATCCCAGGACATGACATATCACCCAGCAGAGACCCTTCCTGTAGGAAGACACGGCTCTTCTGCTTGACTGGTCACACTTATGCATCTTGCATCTTCAAGGCTGCCTGCACTTAGATGACATCAGTGCACCTGTGAGTCTCTTGGCACTGCCCCATTTGGTTTCAAACTGTGGCTGAGCTGCTGTGACCCACGAAGCCATCGGTCAGCGCTCCCTCCCCACAGCACCGAGGGCTCTGCCGCCTCCCTCCTGGTCCTGCAGAGCTCACAGGGTTTCACTTCATTACCTCCTGCAGTCAGGGAGAAATAATCTGTTGAGAAACTTCTTTTTAATCTGGCTTGAGTATTCAAATGTGTCCTGGTCATTTATATATAGAAATTCACCTGAGTGATGGCGCAGGTCCTCGAGGGAGGCTGTTGGCTCCCGCTCTGGAACACAACCACTCCCTTTCCATGAAATACTGCTCACATCTCACTACAGTCAGTAGGAATAAAAACAAGTGTGTTTAACAGATGTCACAAACCGTTCCCAGGCTGTCACAGCCTTCCAACATTTTCCAGTGGATTGTTATTACCAGATCCCTGTAAATCAGCAGCGAGCGGTGCCGCCTCTGACTCTGCTCATCCTGTCCCGGCTGATGACGTGAGCTGTCAGACTGTAAACTCTGAGTTGTCAAATAGCTATAATTTGCAGATTTAGTAAAAGAGCTTAACATTCCTTTGAGTAAAGTACTTAAGAGATGTATTCTCTGGGATTTATGGACTGTGAAAGTCTGTGTGGTTTTTAGTTAGAGCAGGATCTCCATAGGACAGATCGAGTGTCAGTAAAGCAGCTTTGGCCTAAATCAGAGGCTGCCATTAGCCATGAGCTTATATCCACTGAAGGAAATTCCACAGAGACTCTGATAGCAGGTCTGAAAACAGCCATTTGGAGGATTTGCTTTTCCAGACACCTATATGAATCACACGGACATTTATTTGCTGGAGCTTGACTGCTTCCTAGTAAACTAAATAACACCCAGGAAGTATGGAGCCTTAAATTAAAATAAAATAAAACCTGTAAATTAATCACCAAAAAACACTTCTTGTCAGTTTCTGGACCCGATCATCCACTGGAAAGTAGTTTCCTGTATTGCCCTTTAGCTTTCACAAGTGTTGTTTGCATTTGACTTGCTGTCAATGAGTCCTGTGCCATTTTTATCAGGAAATCCTTTCAGTGCTGCAGCCCCGTTTCTTTTGTTCCCTGTTCCTCCTTTTAACTGGACATACTCAGTACATATACACAGACCAGGGCTCGATGGCTTCACCTGTGTGAATTAGGAGTTGGGATCGTTACTCATCCCATACACATCTCCTGTGAGAAGATACAAAGAGTTGTAAACACCCCACACCAACATGTCCTGTACAGGTTGCTCTTGTGCCAGTTAGCTCTTCCCAGCATGATGTCATTGCATCACGGAAGTATCCAGCTAAATTTGGCAGAATTGGAGTAACTTGTGCACAAACTAGGACCCAAACTGCACAGAGTCCTTGCAGTATTTGAGCAACTTTCAGCCACTTTTTACTACAACAGATTTTGTGACTTGAGAATCCAGTGGATGGAAATGTCAAGCACCAGTTCTGCTGGGAGCACAGCTCGGAGAAATTGCTTTTAAAAACCCTTCCAGTGGGGCAAATCTTCCCCGTGCTGTTATTCAGGAGGTCACTCTTTAGCTACATTTGGTGACAGAAGGTTTCTGTGGTCAGCTGGAGATCTCTGACATCAAAAATTCCTGGGACTTGCTAAGAAGTGCTGGAGACTGAATAGTGTTGGAGCAGGACAGCACCCAGACCCACCTTCAGCAGGCAGGTCTGGTCATTGCAGCAGCACAGGGTTCTGGTGAACACTGATTTTGGGGGGACAGGACGTTCCAATTGATCTCTCCACCACTGTCTGCAAAGCTCCCTGACCATTTTGGAAGCACAGCTACATCACCCATCATACACAGAGGTGCTGCTGAAAATGAGACACCTGTAGGGACTACCTGGGTGGAGTGTCCTTAGCAGCCAGTGCTCCTCAACATCTTCAGGAATGATGATGTTGGACTGGAAGGGACACTGAGCTCGTTTGCAGATGACACCAAGCTGGGAGGAGCTTTGACTCCCTTGAAAACATGGAGGCCCTGTAGAGACACCTGGACAGATCGGAGTGCTGGGAATCACCAACCACAGGACATTTAATGAGGGGCAACCCCAGAGGTACAGAGAGAGTGGGGAACGAGATGCTGGAAAGCAATGCTGGCAAAGGGCCCTGGGGATCCTGGTTGGTGGCCAGTTGGGCATGAGTCAGCAGTGCCTGGAGCCAGGAGGGACATCCCTGTCCTGGGGGCATCAGGGCAGGGAGGGGATTGTCCCACTCTGCTCGGCACTGGGGTGGCCCCACCTGCAACATTGGGGCAGGTTGTGGGGACACCATGGAAGGAAGATCTGGAGCCATTGGAGAGTGCCTAAGGAGGGACACAGAGATGGGGAAGGGCTTTGAGGGGAAGTGTGTGAGGACACTGAGGGCACTCGGTGTGTTCAGCTGGAGGAGACTGAGGTCAGACCTCACTGCAGAGACAACTTCCTCGGGAGGGGCAGAGGAGGGGCAGGCACTGATCTCTGCTCTGTGGGGACCAGGGACAGCACCCAGGGAAGGGCTGGAGCTGTGTCAGGGCAGGGTGAGGTGGGACCTCAGGAAAAGGTTCTTCCCCCGGAGGGTGGTGGGCACTGAACAGGCTCACGAGAGTAGTGGGCACAATCCTGAGGCTGGCAGAGCTCAGGGAGCGTTTGGATGATGCTCTGGGGCACAGGGAGTGACTCCTGGGGATGGGCCTGTGCAGGGCTGAGGGTTGGACTCGATGATCCTTGTGGGTCTCAGCACATTCTATGATTCTGTGATTCAGTGAGCTGAAGCCCAAACTGGAACGTGCAACTGCTGTGGCAGAGCTCTCCAAGCAGCATTTCACAAAGCAAACCTCTCCCTGCAGACAGTGGCCACAGAGGTCCAAAGTCAACACAAAGACCTTCACCATGTCCCATCGAGGTCACCTGGAAAAGTCTTTTGGAGGCAGCATCCCTTCATGCAACATGAGGGGCAAAGCCCAGTCCTAGGACAGAAGCTGCTAATGTCTTCCCCTGTTTAGAGAAAGGAAATGTTTTAGGGGGAATTACAGGCCAGATAAGGGGAGAGGGAGGAAGAAGAGGCATAGAGCAAAGTAAGGTCATGTGTAAGGAGAAGAGATCATGCACAGCTCAAGGAGCAGCTCTGCAGCAGCTGCTGCTACATGAGGCCCAGATCAGCATTCACAGTTTGCAGTGAGGGGACTGAATGTAGCCATCTTCCCTCTCCATCAACCCAAGCTCAGCACTCTGAATTTCTCTTCCTCTGACATTTACATACCGTAAAATATTGTTAAAACAAAAAGTCACTGCTTTGTACAACTTCAGGTCATTAATTTTTCACCCTGGAAACTTAGCGAACACTGTGTTACCAGCACAGACCTTGAGTGGGCTTTGAAATGAACCAATTTGTACATAGCAGAAGCAACAATTCCAGCCTAAAATCCTTGTTCTTTGTACTCGTCCCCCTCCCTTGGATCCTGCCAAATATCCTACATTCCTGCAATCCCATCTCAAGGCCCAGCATCAACACGCAATGTCACTCATCACCTTTTACAGATTCTGCAAATATTATTTTCCCCAGGAAACATTCCCTGGTTTAAATTGTAAATAAGCTGAATCTTTTATCTGTGTTCTTCAAAAGACAGAAAGTTTTTCAAGTCACTGGAGAAATGAAGATTTTTTACACCCCTGTGTGAAAGCATATGAAAATGTATTTCCACGCTTTAAATTCACAGCCCATTCCATAATTCCTGCATGGGCTGCTTGAAACGTTCCCTCCCAATTACAGACTGACCTTCGTGTTCCATTTTCTATAAGGAGTGTAAAATGGAAACTTTTCATCTGTTCAACCTCCACTTTTCTAAACATTTGTTGGTGAGTGCACAAGGCCACTAAATCTTCAGCTGACACATGCAGAGCACTGCACGGCACACTCAATGGACACCACACCACCTGATGCATCCAGTTCCAGTCTCTCCATAATGGAAGGGAAAAACTTCTCTCCTTTTCCCTCTCTAGCACAAGACTAGGAGCTTTACAAGTTTATGCTGGTGTGACTTAAATGCTATACCTGACAATTTTATAAAGGGCTACAAAGCATTGAAAATTTGAAATGAATGTGGGGGAGCTGAGGTCTTTCATGGCTCTTTCAGCTCTGGGGATCCTGTTTTGAGTTCTGCCTGAAGACCCCAGTAAAGCACTTTTGCTCTCATTTTCAATAATAAACCCACTGTACAGTTCAGTACAACTGACACTTCTCATTTGAGGGAGATCCCCCACCCCAGGCTGCAGACCTGCCTCTGTAGAAGTCCTCTCTCAGGGTTTCTGCTGGTTTTCCAGGATGGATAAAGCTCATGGCTTTTTCCTGGGTTTAGTCCCAGCATCTGCAGAAACTGATCAAAAGTCACATGGCAGGAATTTAAGGAGATTTTTTTTAAGGACTGTCTAAGGATTTTCTTATAAAGACATCAAATTCATACAGTTGAGAAGTAGCTGAATTGTACAGTATCTGTTCTAACCATTAGTATATTATCTGCAATTTACCACCTCCACCATTCCATCCACGTGGCTGTTCCACTAATAAAACACCAACACACTACAGCAGTGCCACATCACAACACTTTAAACCCATGGAATTACTGATTGAAAAGGATGCCCTAGGTCCTTCTCAGAATCACAACAAACTCCTCAGTGTGCTGTAAGAAAGCATCCAGTGCCACCAAACCCCCTGTCCTGTGTGCAGTCAGAAGGATAAGTCCCCAGCAGATTCCAGACTGAAGTTTGGGAAGACAGTTCAAATGCTCAACCCCTCAAAACAAACACCACTGTCACGTTTGGACTGGAATGCAGCAGATAATCCACAGAACAGTGATTTGCCACTTCTGTACCCACTGCCTGAGCACTGATGGGTTGTGCAGTGAGCATGGTAACCTTGGGATTACTCCTAATTTCTGTGAAGATTGTCAAGTGCTGGATTTACTGTTTTCCTTGATGCAGCCACACAGTTCAAATTAGCACTAACAGAAGTTACAGGGATACATAAAGAAAAAGCCCCAAATACATTCCACTTACAGCTCTTTCCCCTTAAAAATTACTTGTTTTATCAGGAACATTTATGGAGCATTCCTGCACAGTACCACTTCCAGAGTTAAAGGCAGAGCTAATGAACCCTTGGAGACAACAGCTGGGAGTTCATCCAGTTACACTTAAAAAACCTCAGGCTGCTCAAGGACCTCCCTCCCTCCCTCCCTCCCTCCCATCCATCCATCCATCCATCCATCCATCCATCCATCTATCCATCCCTGCCTGCCCTGTACACAATAGCAGGGCCAGTGGCTGTTTGCAGCTCAGATCAAGACAGTGCAGTATACTAGAATGATCAAAATTACATGTAAGTAATTAATAATAGTAATGGCAGCACTTCGTGCTTTCTGCTTTGACAATGAGTTAGAGCTGCCCAAAGCAGAAATCCAATCAGTGATTATAGACAATGTCATGTCAAGGGCTCAAGCAGGTTCTTGAAACTGTTCTACTTCTCCTGATCACAAGTTACAGAGTTTACATTTATAAAAATACAGTGTTTCAATTAAGAAACAGTCAAGCTCTTCACAAGCACATTCATTCCCATCAGTGTGATGCAGTGAACATGAGCCCTTCACCTGTTTTTGCAGCTCCACACACACAAAATGCAGGGGATGTAAAAGCTGACAGGGAGCAGAACTCAGGTGCACTCTGTGAACTCACCTTTCTGATGGACCACCTGGAATTCTGCCACCTTATGGCACCCCACACCCCTGTGACTGGTTACCAGCCCCACTGGCACCACCAAGCACCACAAACAGTTGCTCTACTGACTCACATTCCACAACAGTAACTGTTTCCTCTGGGAATTGATGTGAAGCTGAAGAGTTGTTGTGACAGGACGCCCATTTTTATTCACAAAGATAAATTCTTTATTTAGTAAGAATTATCTACACACAGCTGAAGGACAGGAGTCAGGGTACGGGGTCTTTCCAGCAGAAGGGTTACACAGTCTGATCTCAAGCTTTCTGTGTTGTTCTGTCACCTTCCTGTACAATGCCAATTTCATAATTTTATTCTGAGAAGAAACTTGAACACCATTTAAAATCTCACTGTTGAGAGATGTAGGTAACTAATACACCATGGAACAGAACAGCTGAGATAACCTGAGGGATCATCTGCAAGGAGCAAACTGTGAGCATCCAGTTGGAAAAAACACAACAATCTCCCCACAAATCACTCACCAAGTTTTCTAACTCGGAGGTTAAAATAGCCAGAATGTTGTCTGTTGTGACAAACATCCTGTGCCTAATAAGTTCTCACACTGGAATTAGAATTGAATTATCTAAGTTCACAGTTAACAGATCACTACACACTGCAAGAAGCAGCCCCTTTTTAACATCAATTTTCCACAAACACATTTCCTTTAAGAACAGAAAATAAAGAAAAAAAAAATTGAATGGCTTTTCCACACTAAAATGGCAGACAAAGATTTTATCATGTGAGTAGATGATGAATTTCAAAAACTAACCAACTACAAGTCCAGAATATGAAAAGCTGCTGTTTAAAAAATGATGTTCCAGTTTACAGCAGAGCAGAATTACCAAGATCCACAGAGGCTGGGAGAGAGCTCCAAAATCAATCTGTTTTCTTTGAGAACTGCAAGGCTTTTCCAAGAGATGCCTTGCAGACTGTCCCAAGGGTCAGCATGCCACAGTGAGTCTCTCCAAAGCCATGATTCTCCCATTCAGTGTTTTAAGCACCTGCTTCAGTGGTGACACTTTGGAGTCACAGAACAGGAATAAAAGTGGAAAATAAAAATAAAATTAAAAAAAAAAAAAAGAGAGCATAAGTTTGACTTTTGGAGCAGACAGGAGACTCACCAAATGCTGCTGCTGCTTCTCCCCAGCAACTCACTCCAATACAGCCACCACCAAGCCAGGAATGCTCATCCAGCAACTCCACCACATGGAAAGTTTTCAGCCATCTCCAGTTTTTTAAAAAGCATGTTCTACCCTATGATCAGCCTCTTGCCTTAGGAAATGTCTTTGTTTGGAGTTCCCTCCTATCATTCCATTTGCTTAAAACTGGGCAGAGCTGCAGCACATCCACTGGCATCAAAAGGGTGGCAGAGACAGGTAATGCCTTCAGACCTACATCAAACCCATACAGATTTGAACAAATATTGCTCACTCCTGACATTTACCACCTGAAAACAGTTCTCATTCCAGACCTGTAACACCCAAGACTCTCACAGTCCTTGCAAAGCCCATTCCCAGTGATAAAACCCATGAGTTTTCCTCAGAAATCAGCCCCTCACAAACTTGGCATTAAAAGAGCTTTTGGTTCTGGACATCTCACAGATGATTCCCCATTCATTGTGTTCTGCTGGGATACGCAGGCCTGCAATATGGAAAACTCTTTATTGAGAAAAACCTTTTCCCTCCATCTTTCAGACCAGAGACATTTCTAATCCTTGTGCCAAAAGGAAAAAAATCATAGGATTGAAATATTCCTATTTACAGCCTGTGCCTGTTCCCTGCTGCATGAACAGCAGACAGATTAGTTAATTCCAAAAATAAGCTCTTGTGGGGTATGGAGGGAAGAGACATAGTTTGGGTTTTGTCATGATACAGGAAAGAAAGATGCCTCATAAAGAGACTTTTCAATAAATTTCTGCTGTTTCTGACAGCTGGAACATAAATGCACCTTTACAGTCCCCTCTCTGCTGTCAGCAGCTAAACCAGGAGGCAATTAGGGAAAATAAAGGGAAGGTCGTAAGCTGGAATGCTGCTCTGTCACTACATTAACAGGACTTCATTTCATTTCTACACTCCAAGGAAGAAAATTAAAGTACACTTTTAAAATAATTTTTAACTGGAGATTGATGCCAGGTTGGGTTTTTTCATCCATCATTTTAAAAGAAAGAAAACTAATAACTAGCAAAGATTTCACTCCTTTTAAGTTACTGTTCCTATATTTAGTTGCAGGGGAGGGTATAACACAAAAAAATAAATGCTATTTGCAACTAAATTTCCAGAAGCACCAAATTCAGCCCTTCCCTAGTGCCCACACTGAGAAGTCTTGCATCTGATTTACAAACATAATTACATCAGTGTAATTATACTGGTGTAATTCCCTGAAATAACAGTTATTTTTCAACATCCAAGAGAAAGATTTTAATTCTTAAATTCAACATGAAGAATGACACCAGAATAGCTTGTGCTAAATAGAGATGGTGAGTTCCCTGAAGAGACAAGGCCTAGAAATACAATCCTGTTGTGCTGGGCTGACCCTGGCAGGACACTGGGTGCCCACAAAACCCACTCCATCCCTGCCCTCCTCAGCTGGGAAGGGGAGAGAAAATATAAGGAAAGGCTCGTGGGCTGAGGTAAGAAGAGGGAGAGATCACTCAACAATTCCTGTCATGGGCAAAACAGACCTGACTTGGGGAAATTCACTTAATTTGTTGCCAATTAGAAGTCTGAGCAGGGTAATGAGAAAATGAAACCAAATTTTAAAACACCTTCTCCCCATCCCTCCCTTCTTCCCGGGCTCAACTTCACTCCCAAGTTCTCCACCTCGTTCCAAGTGGTGCAGGGGGACAGGATTGGAGGCCGTGGTCAGTTCATCAGGTGTCTCTGCTGCTCCTTCCTCCTCACTCTCCTCTCCTGCTCCAACATGTCCTTCCCTCATGTCAGCTTTCCACGGGCCCAGTCCTTCAGGCTCAGCCTGCTCCAGTGCCTGTCTTCCACGGGATCACAGGTCCTGCCAGCACAGCTGCTCCAGAAGCAGCTCCTCTCCCCACAGGGCCACATGTCCTGCCAGGATCCTGCTCCAGTGGGGGCTTCCCACAACGGCACAGCCTCCCCTGGGCACATCCCCCTGTTCCAGTGTGGGGTCCCCCATGGGTTGCAGGGAGATCTGCTCCCCAGAGGACCCCACAGGCTGCAGGGAAATCTCACCTGTGGCATCTGGAGATCCTCCTGCCCCTCCTTCCCTGACCAGGTGTCTGCAGGGCTGTCACTCACACGTTCCCACTCCTCCCTGGCTGCAGCTGCTCCTACACTTACCAGTTTTTCCTGCCTTCCCAAATGTGTTATCCCAGCAGTGCATTTTCCTGTCCCTGGGGAGCTCAGCCTTGGCCAGCAGTGGGTCTATCATGGAGCTGCCTGGCATTGGCTCTATTGGACACAGAGGAAGCTTCTGGAACCCTCTCAGAGAAGCCACCCCTGCCGTCCCCCCCAACCCCAACACACCCACAGTGTCCTGCAGACCCCCAGTGCTGAGGTTTCCTGCCACTGGAGGAGTTTTGGCTGTCGAAATGAGATTATTATAGCAATGCTTTCAGCGTTATCCAGGTCATTTTCTCATACACTAATGAGATAATAGAAATTTATGGAAGTCTTTATTGAATCTTAATTGCTCCCTAAGACCGTGACTGAACTAGAAAAAGTGACTGCATTCTGCTTTAACTACTACAGCAGATGCTGAGGACACAGAATCCTGAATTTGACTTTTTTTCATTTTTCACTTAACAAAACTGTTAGCTTTCCTTCAGAATAATACCAATCCATTCCTGATAGTGCAGTACAAAAGCTGCTTCTGAGGGTAAGATGGATAATTCCAATACTTAGTTTGCTACTAGAAGCCTCTAATATTTTGTTGACACTTTTCTTATTCTTTATGAGGAAGAACATTTTAGACCAGAACACCACAGAAGAATTTAAATGGCATCTTCCTCATTAGCAAATGAGTTCAAATTAGCCCAATTACAACTAAAACATGACATATTTATCAACCATTAATGATGAGAAATAATGTAAATCAAGGACAAATCTGTTTACAATTTAATAATCCACATCAAGCGACTACCAGGAGAATTTACCAATACCCAAAAATTGCCATAAATTTCACTCTTAGTTGGGAAGTTTAAAGTTTTTGAAAAGCCTAGCTCTTGCAGAAGCCACTGAATATTACAGATATCTAAAGATGCAAAAATAGAACTCCTTTGGTTGAAATGATGTCCCTCTGTGAAACTGTAAAACCCAAAAACTGCAAAACCCAGAAGTCTTTGAATGCTGACTTAAAAACAAGAGCTGCATTTCACTGTGTTCTTGTGCATTTTTAACCTGCTATACACGACTGATCCAGGATGGCTCTCAGCATGAACAGTTCCCACAGCCTTTCACGCTATTGATAATTTCCTCTTCTAGCTTCTTCCTTTCCTCCTCCTTGGATGTCTGGTTACTCCTGTCCTCCCAGCTGGGACTGCTGTGGCTGTGCAGCATTCGGCTGCTCTGCGTGTGCCACATTTCAGAGTACAGGTTGCCGGGACTCGCCAGGAGCTCCGCGTGTGTGCCACGCTCCACAACTTTACCCTGCAAAACAGGGGCAGCAAGTCAGGAATCCACATTACCAGATCTTCAGGAATATGCCAGCACATGGATCACGATTTCATAGGATAGATTAGAGCAGTTATTAAGGAGAAGGAGCTTGGGACAGCAAGAAAAGTGCACAGTGCACTCGATAGTGCATCACACTGAAAGCAAGCAGCTGAGCTCTTCCCACACTTACAGAAATGGGAATGTAGGTGCCTTTTGTCCATCTGGGGAAATTTAAAGCCCACCAGCATGGAAACTTTAACTATCTAAATTGGAAGAATTACTTAAAGTAAACATGGAGCTCCGTATGAGAAGCAAGGTGCAAAAGCCACATGAATGTACCAGAACAAACACCTATTTGTTTTTCCTTGGTAACAAACACAGGAAGCTAAAAAACCAGAGCAAACAGAGGGGGATCTGTATTAGACATGCAAAGCATATTTAAAATCAAATCTTGAAAACAATTATTCCAAACTGTGCTTTTAGGGGTGTTCTGTAGCTTCTGTCCCCACAATCACCACCCCAAAAATTTCATAAGCAGATCAGTTCATGTGGGCTGTGCTCAAGGGAAAGATGATTTATTGACCATCACTGTGGAAACGGGAAGGAAGAGTTAGAGAGGAGAACTTCAAGGGAACTCCAACCCTCCAGACAGAGAAACACCACCACTTTTCAAAAATCCAGACTGATCTTTTCACTTTGAGAGACACATTCACTCACTTCAGATGAAACTAATGTATTTGTTCTCCAGCCACTCTTTGTTCTGGTACAGGACAGCATTATACAGACAACTACACAGATTTGATGTTCATTCTAAATTCTGCTTCACAATTAAATCTACTTCCTTGTGACAGTTGCTGAAGGACATGCTGGGAAAAAATTTGGGTCTTGGCACTTCGATTAGTAGTTATGCTGGTGGAATCTGAACAAACATAAATCTGACCAACAGAACTGCAGAATTTACTTAAAACCTTCAAGTGATTAATATGGAGTTAGTTGAGACCAAGCTTTTGAATTATGGTGCTTTTTTCAATAACTCTCAAACCACTCATCAAACACGCAACTTCTCTGTTGAGCCTCACAGTGTCAAGATCTGTATCACTGCTATGCTGTTCACTTACACGGGAGTGGTTCTGGCTCTACCTTGGCAAAGGTGCTGGGATTGTGATTCTGTGACTGCAATCTCTGCTGCTGAGCCTTCATTCTGTGCCTGCTGACCTGGCAGGAGGCACGTTGGGCCCTGCTCACCCATCCCACCCTGGTGACAGCAGCATCCTTCGGGACAGGCTCCTGCACTTCCAGGCTGCGCTTTCACTTTAACAGTTACACTCGAACACAAAACACACTCTTGGTAAGCTGTGAAAGCTTGCAGTGAAAACAAAAAGCTGCAGACCGCCTTGTAACACATTAAAAATCACTTGCAAGGTGTTTTAACATACAAAGGATACACCTTAGGAAATGATTTTTCAGCAAAAGCTGAGAAAACAAAGCAGACCAAAACCAAATAAAAATTCCATGGAGCACTGCAAGTGATTTATTCTGAGATTCATAAAAAGCTGAGATTTGTGTAGCAAAGATAGTCATGAATGTCCCCATTTCATAAGAATTGCTCTAATTCCCCATGAAACCACTGAATGTAGCATAGGAATAATTTATTTGCTTTCAGATGTGTATTTTAAGTCACTAAATACACCTATGATCACAAGCATATAAATAGCAACTGATAAAAATGAATGCAGAGATAAATTTAACATCTATTATCAGCAGATTAGAGCACTGTACTTTCAGCATTATCAGTTAAAATAGCAATTATGAAGTTATCATAAGGACATTTGTTTACTTTAAATCTCTTGCCAGATATGGGTAATAGAGAAGAAACTGGACTTTGGACACACTGAGTATGAGGTAACAGCTCAGTGGTGATATTAACAAATCAAATGTTGAAATTTACTGGGTTTTTTTCTAGAAGAGAAGCCTTCAGAAAGGGAACAATGACATTTTTCTACAGGTACAACAGAGAATGGTGTTCAGATTTATAACACAATGAGGTTGAACAATCCTGCAATAGTTCTATCTGCATGGAAACAGAACATGCTGTCCTGCCTCTTTTCACTGAAATCAAAAAGTGGATGTATGTGAAAAATAGATACTCACTGAGCAATGACAGTAAAGCATAAATTGGGGCAACACATTGGGAGACTTCATCTCACAGAGGCATGTGATAAACTAGATCAAAACCACGCAACAGTGAGCCATAAAAATAACAACATATGAGACAGTCACACATGCAAGTCTGTGAAGAGAAACATAAAAAGCCAAGCTCTGGCTAGAATTTTCCAGCATGGTTCACTTCAGCAGCTTGGTGGGAGTGTGGGAATTCAAACTGGACACAGAGTCCCTAAACCAAATGGTGACAGAATATGAAAGTCCCACAGCAGCAGGGCACCCCCTCACCTGATCCAGCACGATGATCTCGTCTGCATCCACAACTGTGGACAACCTGTGAGCAATGAAAATCGACGTCCGGTGCTTCACCATGTCCCTCATGGCTTTGAGGATGTTCTGCAAGATTGGAACACAGACAAACTCTTAAATGCTCCTGCGGGGCATGAGGAGAAATAAAATGCTGCTGGAAATATGCAAATTACTGCAAATAAGTTTTGAGAAACACCTCTGGTCCTGCTGCAGCTGCATAATAACAAACAGCCACCAGGATCAACCAACAGACAAGTCCCAAGCATGAAATATCTGTGGTTCTGACAAAGCCTCAAACTGCAAAAAAAGCTTGTATTCACAGAAAAACACAGCTATCCCAAGGGACAAAGGAAGAGAAGTGTCACTAGATTTCAGGAAAAACTTCCCCATGGAACCATGGTACAGAAGCAACAAACAGCAGTAAAAGCATCTGAAAATAGTAACTCATCATCATCATCCTTTGCAATGAATGTTAAACATCCCCCTCGATGTCAAGTCAATGGGGAACACAAAGCTAAAGCAGTTCTGGGAATTATTTATCTATGGAGTGCATCCTTTATGAGCCCTCTGCCACCTTCCCAAACCACATTCCTCTGCAAGGAGCACTGATTGGGAATCACTACTGCCAGTGAAGTGTCACTTTATTTCCCTGAAAACTTCTGCTTTTGGTCAGAAGACATTTTGATTCCCATGCATACTCTTGTGGAAAGGGCTCATTTTCATTTTCTGCCTTTCAAGTGCATTTCTGCTCTGAAATTTTCATCTTTCCTTATGGCTCTTGCCGTAGATACACCAAAACAAGAGGAAGAAAGAATCCATGTGCTGCTCAGTGGAACTGAGTGTGTTATGGACTGTTCTGGTCCATGACGGAGCTGTGCTACATTTCAGTGCTGTGCTAGATGGATGCACAGTTCATACTCTGATTTCTTTGCATCTGGAAAATGAAAGTATTTTAGTAATTACAGGTCAATAAATTTGCTCGATAATCTGCATAAGTGAGCACAGCCACAGCTTAGCTCTAGATTTTATGACATTAGTCTGGGAAATTACTGCTGGGGCTGAGTTTTGTGCTTAAGCAAAGATGTTGTTATGAAGCCTGATGCAGTCCCTGTCACAGTGTCATGACATCCATGTCACAGCCCTTCCTGGGAAAGGAACGCAAACCAACAGCAGCACTGCAGGTCACACCCACCTGATCTGCATCTCAGAAAGATGCTGCACAACAAACAAGAGGCTTTCTGTCCTGCATTATGTCACAATTACTTGTAAGACATTTTTAATGAATGCTAGATGCCATCTAAACACCTTTTAAAGCGGATTGGAAAGCTTCAGGCTTCAAGGCCACCTGAGGTATTTGCACCAGTTTCAAGGGATGAATGTGCAAAGGTGAATGGGACCTCCAGAGTGTGAAATAAAACATCCCAGAGACAGCTGCTAGCCCTCACTATGTCCCCAGACAGACTCAGCATCTCTGCTCTGGTCTTCAGGACAATGGCTTAGACACAGGGTCTCTTAACAATACTAGGAAAACACTTGACAGCACTTTGGCAAGAAGAACAGAACTCTTTCTGAGAGGAAAAGAAGAGGCAGAAAAGCATCAGAATCAAGACACCATTGCAGCACTTAAGCTTTAGAATTTTTTATCCCCATTTACCTCTTCTGTAATTGAATCTAAAGATGATGTGGCTTCATCATAGAGAAAAATATGTGGTTCCTTTAACATTGCTCTAGCAATTGCAACTCTTTGCTTTTCTCCACCTGAATGAGGGGGAAGGAAGGAAAAAGAGAAAAAATATTAAGTTAGAAGTGTGATAGACTAAATTCAACAGCAGACATGACTTCTGAGGGTTGGTTCTTGGGTTCTTTCTTTTTTTTTATAGACATCATAGTTACTGCTGACAAAGGTCTGAGACGTTACATAAGATACCACACAAGTTCCTCTGCCCAGATGATTCAAGATTGCTTATTCTTCTGGAAAAGGACAGAGAATTATTTTGTATCTGCTGTAAGGCAAGAGCCCTTTTACCTGTGCTGAGCTCTGCCCCATCCAGTAACTGCATACACAAATCCTGCTCTCCCTCCCAAACAAGCAGTGCTCTGTCCATACTGCTGTACTGGATTTTGTGCATCTTGCTCACACGTTGTGTCTTCCAGGTAACTTTCCACTCCATAATGACAAATTTCATTCAAGAACAGTTAATATGGTACTGAAAACCACCTTCAGTCTGCAATCTGCAGCCTGTTGGTTTTTAGTGTAACCCAGTTTCAGTCTAATTTCCCTTCCTTCAAAATTCTTACAGCCAACATCTACTCAAGAATAACTTGGAGCAACTTTTACAGACAGGAAAACAGGTGCATTTGAGAACTTAAAATCTGCTAAACATTTGGTATGCAACGCAAACACGTCACATTTGTGCACTTGTCCTCCTTTGTTTTACTCAAGGCTTCAAAACATTCCATTTAATACCATTATATCCTTGTTAATGTTCCATTCCTATCAGGAGAGAACATGCTTTCATAAACCATTTACCAGGCTGATGGAAATGCTGCAGTTCACATTTTAGACTGTCTTTGGCAGAACTCAGAACAATTAGAACTGTATGATTTACTCAGTCTATTTTAATGTGTTCTCCCTCCCTCTCCTTTGCAGCATGTTCAGAACTCACAGCTTGACAATACCCATGTTTGAAAGACATACTACAACAACAAAATCCCTGACATTTGTAGCACATCCACGTGTTTAATGTTCTTCCCCGCTGACACTCAGGACAGCAGCACATTAACAGTTTCATTCACTGAGTTGGGCTTTGGTTCTGTCTATCACACATCTATTAGAAAACACTGACACAGATCCTACTTTGAAAACAAAGTTGTCTGGGCCTTTCATTCTTTGCTGTAAATGAATCAATCACTGAGACCATTAGGAACTGTACTAAATGCTACTTCACCATTTAAATTGATAAAGTTCTGACTGCAACTAAAACCTTGTTTTTCAAAAATGCACATAAAACACATGGATTTCAGAGGGCCCTTTAATTAATGAACATTTCACCCCCAATATTTCTGCCACAAAATATTATTAAAAAAAAAACAAACAAAACCAAAACCAAACAAACAAAAACCAAACAAAATAAAACAAAACCAAAACCAACCAACAAAAAAACAACCAAACAACAAAAAACCCCCAGACAAAACAGATCAGGACTTGTTGTTTTCCTTAGACCAGGAGTATAAGAAACTTCAACCAATTTAAAAAAACAAACTCTAAAAACAACAAACCTGATGCAGAAATAAATTCAGTGCCTTTACAAGAATTTAGGGAGCCATTCTACTATTCAGAAAAGTAGAGATTCCAAGTAACAGATGCCATCCTTTTACAGAGCTACTGAAGGAACTCAAAGATTTTCATTTGGTATCTCCAGTCCTTTGAACAACTGAGAGCACTGGCCCAGGCCTCCTGTACCCTGACTGCACACATTGCTGCAGTTTGGTTACTGCTTTTATTTGTCAACTCTCATCCAATTGTTGAAAATAAGAAATAAAAGCTGCTGTTTCAGTGGTAGATAGCCACTCCAAGCTTTTTTTCTGTCCCCAAAGAATTCCATTGTCTTTCTCTTCAGTATTTTACACATACTCTTATTGTCTTTAAATACAAACAAAGCAGGAGAAGAACACATTTCCACACTTCCCTTGGCTTTCTAAACAGACTTTTGTTGAAGCACTGGCAGATGGGTGTTTGTGGCAGCACAAAATGAAGGCTGGAATAAAGGCAGAACCCATTTTCAGAAAGGCTCCATTACAGGAGGAAACTCTGACATACCCACACACAATGCTCCAGACTTAGAATCGGACACAGAATCAAGGAATTGCTCAGACTGGAAAAGCCCTCTAAGACCATGGAGTCCAGCTGCTCCTCCTGCACTGCCAAGGCCACCACTAACCCATGTCCCCAGCGGCCACATCCACATGGCTTTTAAATCCCTCCAGAGATGGGGACTCTGCCACTGCCCTGAGCAGCTGCACCAGGGCTGAACAGCCCTTTGGGTGAAGAAATTCTTCCTAAAACCCAACCTAAATCTCAACACAAGGTTAAGGCTTTGAGGAACCTGATCTAGTCCCTACTCACAGCAGGGGGGTTGGTCTAGGTGATTTTTAGAAGATCCCCTCCAACACAAACCATTTTATAAACACCAGGACATTTCAAACCTATTGTTAGTCAAATCCTCTCTCTAGAAATTACTAGTGTAGGGAGACAGGCAGCACAAGAGAAATCTTTCATCATTATTACCATCCTCAAGTTCTGCCAGTACCTATTTTGTACCTTCTTATTTCCTCACCCAGATTTCTGCTTCCCATCTTTTATTTCCCTTCCCTGTATTCCCCTTCAGCAGCTGTGCAGAGTCTCCTGCACACACGTTCTGGGGACAGGCTGTAACCTCTGATCCCCTCTTTCAAAGCAACCACGACTCCTGACTCCACTCCAGGTGCACAATAAGAAATACCACCCAGAGCTGTCTCTGCAACAGGCAGCACTTCTGCCTGCACCCCCTGCACCCCTCTGCTCCTGCCCTTTGGTACGAACAGGGCCCAAAGGACACATACAGAAAGTTCTCAATCTTATCCTACTACCCAGACTATGAGGAGGATCATTTTTACTTAGATGTATCTCCATGCTTACCTATCATCTCATTTAACAGTATCCCCTGAAAATACACTCCCTTAAATATCTTGCACACTCCAGCTGCCTTACACCACAGATCTTCATATTGATATTTACTCTTTACAGTTATGTCTTTTGGGCCCCTCACTTCGAGGATGTTGAGGGGCTGGAGCATGTCCAGAGAAGGGAACAGAGCTGGGGAAGGGGCTGGAGCAGGAGGAGCAGCTGAGGGACCTGGGGAGGGGTCAGACTCTGCTTCCAGGGAAAAAGGGACAGGAGGAGAGGGAACGGCCTCAAGTTGTGCCAGGGGAAGTTCCAGTTGGACATCAGGAAACTTGCTTCACGGAAAGAGTGGTTAAGCACTGGAACAGGTTATCCAGGGCAGTAGTGGAGTCACCATCCCTGGAAGTGAATGGACGTGACACTTGGCAACATGGTTTAGCGAGCATGGTGGGATTTAGTCAAAGGTTGGACTTGATGACATTGGAGGTCTTTTCCAATGTTAATGAGTCTGGATCAGAGGGTAAATAAGCTAAAAGCAAGCCTGACCGAGGAATAAACTCTGCATCAAACTTTGAGGCAGCAAAAGGGATATAAGACCTTGTGTGCCTGAGGTCCTACCTGAGAGTTTGAGCCCTCGCTCCCCGACCTGGGTGCTGTAGCCGTTGGGCATCCTCAGGATGGCATCGTGGATCCCGGCCAGCCTGGCCACCGCGTACACCTGCTCCGCGCTGGCGCCGGTGTTGCCGTAGAGCAGGTTGTAATAGATGGTGTTATGGAAGAGAACAGCATCCTACGATGGGGGAGAGAACATGCTAAATGAGAAACCATGAAAAAACTGTCCCCAAGCCAGGAAAGAAATCAATACAGGATAGCTTATATTTTTCTACAAAGACTGAAGGTAAAAGTGTTGGGGGAAATTTTTTTACGCAAAAATGGGTTTAATACATTTTGTGTCCTAAATATGTGTGTCACGCATACTTTCACTACTTTGCTTGCTCATTATGGGTGGTAATCAACCATAAAGTTAAATAACTTAAAGCTGGAGACATTTTCTCACAGGGAGGCTTAAACACATTTCACAAATTGGATCTATATGATGATGCACATGGTATTTCCTCGGGAAAAAAAATGTATGGTGACTTTCAAAGGAATTAAGACAACACCACTGCATTAGGATTGACCTTCACTGAACCACAAGACCAGAACACTGGAATTAATAATGCAATGGACTGTTTGGGGAGAAGGAAACATGGAATACCTGAGGTACAACTCCTATTGCCTTTCTCAGACTTTCCAAACTGACATCTTGGATGTTCTGTCCAGCAACATAAATATTTCCTTTCTGAGGTTCATAGAAACGAAATAATAATCTCACAATTGTGCTTTTCCTGGAATTGAAAAGAATTGAAGTTAATGTTACATTCTGGTTTGCCTTTCAGAATCTCCAATTGGAATGGATGACACAAATAACAATTACAAAAAGCAAACACAAGAAGCATCACATTTAAGAAACTAAATTCTGCATTGATTGGCATATTTAGTCCATTTACCCACCCTGACCCACTACCTCCTACAATGGCCACTTTCTTTCCTGCAGGGACCTCAAAGGACACTCCAGCAAGGACTTTCTGCCCCTCAAGGTATTCGAAATGCACATTATCAAAGGCAACAGCAGCAGTCTGGGGGCTGATCTGCAGGGGGGGAGCCAGCTCTTTGTCCTGTTAAAAGAAGAGTTCCACTTTATCTGCTGCCCAAAAAGTATCTCCAATGGTTCAACAAGGTGAACAGTCCATTTCCCAGCTCAGAAAAAGGTGAACAGCCACTCCAGCTTGGATACGTGGAAAATAATCATAATTTGCTGCACAAGAGACGTTGGTTTGTTCACCCTTTTCCCCAAAGAAGGTAAAAATTTCTGCTGTGAACACTCTGCCTCATGACTACTTTCGCAATAATTCAGCATCATTAATTACCAACAAAAACAAAAAGCAAGAGGCATGAATATTTGAATAAAACAAGAAAATCTCAATACAAATACAGTTTCCAGTACAACTCTTGCTTCTCTGCAAGAAAAATACTCAACTGCTATTGCAGTAACTGCACTTAAAGAGGAAGCGGAACAGCATCCTTACAAACAACAACTCATCCATGAATAGAAATTAAATCTAGAAGGTAAGAAAATGAGGTGAAGTGATGGCATTGCCACAAACAGTCCTATTAAACACCCAGATACTTTAGGAAAATAAGCTACTACTTACTTTAATTTTGGTATCTACACTGAGAAGTGTAAACAGAGTATTCATATCTATAAGTGCTTGTCTTGTCTCTCTGTATACTGTTCCCAGGAAGTTTAGGGGAAGAGAAAGCTGGAACAGCAATCCATTCACCATTACTAGATCTCCAACAGAAAGGCTGCCTTAAGACAAAATGGATGTGAGAGAAGAAGGAGATTTGAAGTGTTATCTTGTTAGGAAGTACTAAAACATTAAAAAAACCCAAAACAGTCAAGTAAATCAATTCTAGTGTCTTTTACCACATTTCTAAACCCATATGTTTAAATAGCAAACAATATCCATTCCAGAAGATCAGACTTTACATAGGAAGGTGTCTGAAATGAATGGCAATGCTTGTGTGGATTTCACTTAAAAAAAAGACACAGCACAGGAAATTAAGGCAAGCAGCATATAAAACATCAGACTGTACAGTTTTAAATTCCAAAGAAGCATAAAGGGACCTAAATAAGTTAGAAGGGGAGCAGCTAATACATGAAATCGCAAATCAGGAAAGACTATCTTAAGTACACCTACAGACAAATCCAAATGATAGAATTTGTCACCATCAAGAGAACTTTCATACTATAGACCTCAGAGCTGCTAAAACACACAGTGAGAACCTCTGGGCAGCTTAGTATCAAATAGACTGATCAAGGGAAAACTCAGAATGACACACAGCTAAAGGCAAGTGCCAAGTCAGTTCAACTGAAACAGGCCCAGAAGGATGATTTAAAGCCATATTTCTACTATCCTCCTTAAAGCTACACTAAATTTTCCTAAGAACAGCCATGAACTGCACCTACTGACTAATCTGTTCACAGTGTAACCCTTCTCTGCCCCAGCACATCTTAGAACGCGAAAAGCAGATCCAGGAAGGACCACATGGTATAAAGATCTGCCCTTCAAACACTTCTGGATGTTAACAGTGTTTAAAATATCATTAGTTTTACTCTAAAACCACCTTGCTTTAGCTGAGCCTCATCCCAATACTGTAACTGAATTGTACATTGTCTTCCTAACCTAGTAGGCTTTGTGTAGTAAATTAGACTAACATAGATTTAAAAATCTAACATGTGAAAACAATTGTTTAAATAATGTGCCCTTATTAATCTAAGGAAAGTAAAGGACACCTTAATAAAACTACTGGAGACAAAGTACAAGGGTAAATACACCTTGGGGAACAGTTCTGAGTCTTGCCAGCATGGCAAGGAAGAAGGGGGAAAAGAAAGGGTCTTGGAAAAGGTTCACAGTAGTATCTGTGTATTTTTTAAAAGTGTCTCCCACAGGCCTTCCACAGAAACTTCCTGAAGTGACATTTTCTTGGGATCTTTCTCTAACTGCTAAACTTTTAAAATGTTTTTGATGACATCACACTAGTCACTTATATATATATAATGGAAATAATAATACTCCAAGAAGCAGAAACAGACAAAACTCTTAAGCAAAAGCTCTAACTAAACCTCTCAAAATAAACTATCCCATCAACCATAAGTTAGTTAAAATAACCTCCTCTATTAAGGATGAATCAAGGTAAAGGAGAGTCATTTTTAGTTATAGACAGATGAATTACCTGCAATGATTCCCTGGCTGGCAAGCACCATGATGGCAGTTAAGCCAATGCTAAATATAGCACTCTGTCCAAAGTTGAGGAGAGCTAAAGTAGAGGTAGTCTTCAGGGAGGCATTTTCATAGATCTTCAGGAACTCATCATACCGTTGGGCTTCGTATTTTTCATTATTGAAATACTACAATACACACACAGACGGTAAATGTGACAGTTCAAACATTATGAGACTGTTTAAGTTGTTGTAAAACAGAGTATTAACATGCTACATGCACAGATGCACATACAAGTCGTCTCCAACAGACCCAGCAAACGAAAGAGAAAAGAATCAGAATATGCTGAACTGGAAACATCATCCAGTCCAACTCCTGGCCCTGCCCAGGACACCCCAACAATCCCATCCTGTCCCATTGTCCAAACACTCCCTGAGCTCTGGCAGCCTCGGGGCTGTGCCCACTGCCCTGGGCAGCCTGTTCAGTGCCCACCACCCTCTGGGGAAGAACCTTTTCTTGAGATCCAACCCAAACTTCCTCTTCAAGCCTAAGTTTACATTTGCAGAAAGTGATGGTCACGGTGATTCACTCATGAAAGAAACTTCTCACTATTAGCAAATAGATTCTTTCAGGCCCCACTAACAACCTTCATGCTCTGCTGTCAATGCCATGCAGTACTCTGCAAATTAATAATGTTTAAAAACACCCCATTGCTCCAAATACGTACTCTATAAGAGATGAATCTTATGACTCACTTGCCTAAGGGTGACAGAAGTAAGACAAAGAGCCTGTAGTAAACACTGGCCTCACCTTCACAGTCTCATAATTCAGTAGAGAGTCAATGGCAGCGTTACCAGCATCGTTATCAGCTTTGTTCATCTCTATGCGAAACTTGGTCCTGCCAAAGGAAGGTGCATCAGTCAGGGCTTCAGGCTGAGCTCAGTCCAAGCACTCTGCTGGGGAGGGAGTGAGGGCAAACCTTACCTCCACTGGGTAATCCCTATCGTGAACGCTGCATAGGCTCCCAGTGTCCCCAGCGTGACTAACGCGAACTCGGCACCGCATTTGTAATACTGAAATATTTCAAATAGAATGAAAAAAAAAAAATCATAATAATTTTCAAAACTTGGCTGTTGTCTCCAGCTAAGCCATCCTGATTCCAAGACAAGAACTCTGATGGTCCCTCCCAAAACAAACCCTGCTCTGAACAACTTGAGGCTAAACAAAGGCATAAACTCAAAAGGAAAGCAGCAAGAAGGATTTAGATAAGATTGGAGGTGATGACCAAGAGCTGCTGTATATAACACTGCAAAATTATTTTTGTCATTATAAAACATAAATGCTGCTGATGTTTGTGCTGTTATCACAGTTAAGTACTTCTTTCCATGCTTTTGGGGGGGATTTCCAAAGAAAGCTGAAGACTGGAAGAAGAAATAAATGGCCTTGCAAAACAACTTATGAAGTGTCTTCTCTGCTTCAGAGCACATGATGAAAGAAAGGCCCTGAGAAAATAAAACATGGTGGCAGTTGGCTGAGAGCCAGCTTGATTTGCAATTTCCAGTGGTTATAAAATGTAACATCAGCAGGCATTTTAACTGATGTTGTTACATTCAAAATTGAGTAGGTCCTTCTAAAACGGGAAATAAACAAAACAAGATTCTTGTTTTTAATTTAGCCTAAGATACGTAATCAAGATTTAGATTTTATCATAGAAGTACTCAAAGATCCTGATTTCAAACATAGGAAGTGTGATTTGTATAAGTTTAAAATTGAGCTTATTAAAGCAAGAAGGAAAAGTCAATTTTCCAATAGCTAATTTTCACTTTTAATTTCTGGAGAGAGCAAATGATCACTCCCTCTGCCATCACCACACTAACCCACAACGTTCCTGGACATTTATATTCTGCTTCCTCATCATCTACCTGCATAGTTTTCTGATTTAATTTTTCCAACAATTCTGAAGAAAAACATGATAAACTACCACTGGCTGAAAACAGGCATTAAATGAGAAAATAAGTTAAAATAAGGCGATTCAAAGTAATTAATATTTGCAAATTATGGATTGCTCTCCTTTGCAGAGGTTGCTTTTACAACCATCTTTGAAATTCTATTATTACTAATACTCAGTATACTTTGCTAAGAGCCAAACAATGTATTACTCTTCCTAAATGAGACAAACAGCACTTACCAGGATTCCACTGACCAGAGCCACCTCAAACATCGTAGGTCCCAGATTAAACACCAAAGCACTGAGGACAAAACTGATGCCCCTTGTGCCTCTGTCGATAGTTTTTGACAGAGCTCCTGTTTGCCTGCTTAGATGGAAGGCCAAATCCAGGTTGTGAAGGTGCAGGAAAACATTCCTGGCTATCCTTCGGATTGAATTCTGAGCTACCTTCCCAAACACTGCATTTCTCGCTTCATTAAACAACGCTGCCCCAGCTCTGGAGATACCATCTGAAAAAGGATGAAAAAGTTTGCAAAATGAAATAATTATATTTTCAACTTCCCTTCATGCATGAAATTACCCTAGACTCATTCTTTACATATTTTCAACATTTTTAGTTCAAAGGTAATTTATACTTAATTGGTCCAAGCTTTATGCCACTTTTCATTTACAAACCATTGTGTGCACATTTAAATCAGTTTCCTTTGCAGCTGGCTATGAGAAAGGGCAGGATTTATAATCAAGAATAATTTCTGTAAGCATTATTTAATTTTTAAATTGGAATACCAGAAGCAAGGTCAGAGAATATTGGGAACAGACAGCAACACAGAGTAACTAGGAAATAGTTATGATGCTGTGAGGGCTGGAGCCCCTCTGGTGTGGAGCCAGGCTGGGAGGGGTGGGGGCATTCACTTGGAGAAGAGAGGGCTCCAGGGAGACCTGAAAGCCCCTTCTAGTGCCTGAAGGGGCTCCAGAAGAGCTGGAGAGGGACCTGGGACAAGGGATGGAGTGACAGGACAAGGGGGAATGGCTTCCCACTGCCAGAGGGCAGGGTTAGATGGGATATTTGGAAGGAATCCTTCCCTGTGAGGGTGGGGAGGCCCCGGCACAGGGTGCCCAGAGAAGCTGTGGCTGCCCCATCCCTGGAAGTGGCCAAGGTCAGGTTGGACAGGGCTTGGAGTAACCTGGGATAGTGGAAGATGTCCCTGTCTGTGGGAGGGGGTTGGAACAAGGTGCATTTGGGAATGCACTCACAGCCCACGAGGACAGCAGTCGCCAGCGTTGCCACTGTGCCCGGCGCGTCGCCGAGGTTGAGCACGTTTCCAGACACCTGGTTCAGGTTGTCCACTGCGTATTTAAACATGAAGGGAACCAATATATTCATGGCCTGAAAACACAAGAACACCAGTTAGTCCATATGCATTAAAACATGTCTATGTGCATGACTACTTTTTGTGAACTTGCTCTACTATATATTTAGTCCTTAAACACTTAGTGCAGGTAAAAGGCTCTTTATTTCAAGCACAACATTCTCCAAACTGTTAAATCTTTACTGCTGGGACTGCAGGGTTTGTTTGTCTCTCTCACTGTCTCCTTTTAAGTATCACTTTCTAACCTAAACAAACTGTACACTGCAAAGGCAAGTGAACTGGGACTGAGCTCTCAGGGCATCAGGGCAAGCCCAGGAAGTGAATCAAGCAGCAGACACTGCATGACACACTCCCAGTGCCTCTAAATTATGGTGTCATTACAGGCTGTTTGCTCTGTGTGATGCTGACAACATCCAGTATGAACAAGCACTGTTACAAAGGAAGCCACTCACCCACACATTGCTAACAGAGGGTCGTCAAGGTGGATTAAACCAAAGCTCCACTGAAGCCGAAGAAAATAAGCCGACCCATCCTTTGTCTCTCTGACTGTTAATACTACCTTAAATTCAATAATGTTTTCCATTTGCAACATCACTATAAACATTAGCTTATTATCTACATCAAGCCTGAGGTTTGGCACAGCAGCACAAAAGACTTTCTGTACAGACTACAAGACAGTACAAATTACTTCAAAAGTAAGAGTTTTCAAACATAATCCCAAAGTCACATCCACAGCCTATGACACAGTCTGTCACTGCACGTTTCTGGGAGAGCAGCAAAACCCAGACACACCTNAAACAGCAGGATATGTAAACACACCCACTTCAGGGCTTTTTTTATTTGCATGATTGTAGCACAAGAAAACACTGACAATCTTAGAGGGGGAAAAAAAATTAAGTCTTGTTAATGTTCCATTGCTACATCACTCATCCATACCAATAAGACAATTTGCTGACAAACTTCATAAAATTAATAGAATTTCTTAAACTGCTTCTGTCAAGATTTGGAAATATGGACACAAGTTTTTTAGCAGCTGAACAAGTATGTTATGACCTACAATCTTTTAATCATGGCAGATGTTAAAATACTTTATGATAAGTTGACTTTGTTAAAGTTGAAGGTTTTTTTCAGTATTTGGAAAAAATTGTGGGTAGATGATAAATTATTTTACACGAGAAGAAACAAAAGCACAAAGCAGATTGAGACAGATATTTCAGCTCTCTCCACCAAATGTTTTGGATACCCACTTAGATCTCAACTGCATTTAGGGACATCTGTCAGAGCTGAAAGCCCAGGGAAAAAACCTGTAAATTAAGTAGATAAAACTAGATTTTTGAGACAAGAGAGTGTTACAGTCATTCATAAACTCAGTCCAAATTCAAGCAGAAAGACAGCCTTTCAGAAATTCTAATAACTATCCCAGTATCCAATATTCCCAGTGTTATGAATTATGGCAACTAGTGGAAGACAAAACATCACCATGGAGGGGGTAACGAGTTTTGAGAATACTTTCGTAAATGAAAGGATTAAAGAAAAAAAATTAAGTTAATTTTTTTAATCTGTGCTGTTAATTATTTTAGACAGTGTTTTAGGCAAACTATTTAAATGCAAATGAGAAAGGAATCATCTTCCCTCTCTTTCCCTGTGTCTCTCCCATGAAATACACTAAAAAAAAAAAACACCTCAAAATTCTCAATCCAGCATAATCCTGACAACTGCTGAGAGGAGACAGATGAGATTTGAGCACAGCTAGGTGAGGTTATTGCTGGTTAGTTTGTGACTGAGGAACTGAAAGATCAGGTCCCACCTCAAACACATCCTTCTGAAATGTATCCACTGCAGTCAGAGTCCTTCAGCAACAACCCCCCTTTTCATAGACTGGAATTGTGGAAATCTCAAACCTTCCCTCCCTCCCCCAGGACAAGCAAAAAAACCAAACCACCTGAGTTACCAAAACTCAATTTTGGGGTTGCACTTTGTTCTTAATAGAGATGAATCTACTACCATGTGTGTTCCAGTGACAACTAACATTAAAAGTGCAGGTTTTCCTAGAGACACTTCTCAGGAGAAAATAAGAATATTGTAATGCAGACTGTCTTGATTTGCTGCAAATTCTCACAAATCTCTCTGCAGGAATTTTATTCTTCACTAGACTATGCTACACTACAGGTAGTTTTGAAATAGAACCAAAGAAATATTTTAAGTCCATTTAAAGAGAAGAGATGTATTCTTTGAGCTCCTGTTCTCCACTCACAATTAATTTAACTGGTAACAGCCCACAATTTTGCAGAAATGTCTTCTTTTACATCGATATAATTCTTCCCAATAGAGTTTTAAATGAAATTTAAAACCTAGTCTCAGGTTCTGGCTCCTGGAGGGTAAAGCTTGAATAAGAACAAGGCAGCATGGTATTGCATTTCATTAGCAATCAAGACAGTCTGCTTTCCAGTAATTTAAAAAAGAAAAAATTTAATCTTACAAAGTTTATAGCAAGAGATGAGAGGTCATTATCAGAAACAGGCCTTTCCTACTCAATTTGTTAAGTCAATGAGATCAAGTTCACAGTAATGGAAACAAAATTTCATCCCTCTGCATAAATTCACATTTCTCTCTTTGGATTTGCTGGCACAGAACAAAAAGCTTTAAGCACACCTTGGTAGACTATGAAAATCTACCATGAAAAATAATTGTCTTACACAATATATCTATACAGGTTTCCCTCCTCTGCCTAATGCCTGAAAGCTTGATAACAATTCCCATTAAAGAGACTTTTAATATGAATTTGTACATTTTCTATTTCTGGGTTTGAATTAATAGCTTATCCTTGCCTGAATTTATTGGAAAGCAAATACAGCACCCATGAAGTCATCCCAAGTCAATTGCCCACATTTAACAGCATGTTGCACTGTAATGAATCATGCTTAAATGAGTTTAAACATTTTTTTTTAATGACTGCACTGTTTTAAGCTGACAATGCAACATCATCTCTAGTCCCCCACGGGACTACACTACTTTTAAGGCAAACAGCGTTATCTTTCATTTTGCTCTTCCCAGTATTTCTTGTTTAATAATGATGAATTAGTAGCACGCTGAGCCCAAACAAGATAAAACTGGGACCCAGTGAACTCTTCTTTTATCAATAATTCAATGAGAAACGTTGACAGGAAGATGACAATTTATTGCTGGACCCATATAAATGTACCTATCCAGTAACTGCACTTGTGGAGGTACAAAGAGAAATCTCATCCCTTGTGGAGACAAGGCTGCTAAATAAGCTACAAAATGTGGTCCAGATGAGGAAAGAAGCACCTGGCTTCTTCACATTTAAATGACCTGAATCACAGTTTTTTCCAGTAAGAAAAAAAAATAATAACATTTTACACACTTTTCACCTGAAACTTCTCAAAAAGCTAATAGTTTCTAAAGGTTTATTACAACTCTCTAACTCCATTTGAGCCCCCAGAAAGGGCTCAAACCCCAGGATCACAGGAACACTGATCAGACAGATTTTGTTATCTTGGCACGAAGGCAAAATTTGCAATTCAAGCCTTGTGTCCTTCCTCCCCAGCCAAGCCATTCCTGTTCCTGAATTAGTAGTCAGGAAAAATGCAGAGAGTCTGAAAGACTTCTCTGGCTCATGAATAACACAAGCCTGGTCTGTGACCACCAGGCCAAAAACCACTCCAGGCTGACAGAGGTGACAAGTGATTTTGTCATATTCATGTGTTTAATCCAGTTCCTCAGAAGCCACAGCTCTTCTCCTTGTGGCACAGAGGAAGGGATGAAACAGAAAAGCAAGGAAGCATTTGCTACACATACCTCAGTAGAGAAGACAAAAAATAGAGGAACATGGAAAAAGAAACCCCAGATAAACAGAACCTGAGCAGGTTAATCTTGGTGTCTGACAACACAGACACTGCCTTGTGTACTCCTCTCACCTGCTTTCCTCTGGCACCTTTCAGATCACACACATGTCTACATAGGCTATAAATATTTAAGGTAAAAATTTAGAGCATGTCATAATAATACAACAAACCTTCCAAGGAAGAAAAGACCTTACCAGCCCCAGAGCAGATTCCATCCTGTCATAAAAAGCCATACTAACAACTGGCTTTGAAGGCTCACAACAGCCCCAGCAGTTATGTGCAGACAAAAAGGAACCAAAAATCACAACCATTTGTTCAATGACAGGCAACTGGGCCCCACAAAGGAGTCAAGACAGATTGTAACTGCAGGCTCTTCAGTAGCTGCACACAAACTGCCTTTTGTTTGGGGAGTGAATTTTACTGAACTGGAAGATTTAAAGAGACAAATTATTTCTCAAGCAGCAGAACAAGGAGGAACGATCTCCAGTTGTTTTGTGGGTGAGTAACCAAATCAAACTGGGTGTTAACCTCTAGTATTTTTCCCCCTGAGGCTGAGAATTTCACAACCGACCTGTCTCCTGTGATTCCTCTGGAGTTTTCTTAGAATAAAACTGAGGCCACCCTACAGCTTCTAACTGGAAACTTAACTTTATAAATACAGGGGTATAAAACCTTACCAAAGTTTTCTGTCAAACTCAGAAGAAATTGGCCAAAAGGCCTACAGAAGTATCCCTTACTGAGGCAGGTGACTGGCAGCAGCCATCAACATCATACAGTTCTCCATGAAGAACAGAAGGATGAGCAGCCTTTAGAACAAATCCACAATGTGGATGTAAATCCTTCAGGATTCACTTTGCTCCACAGTAAACAAAGAAATCCAGTGAGGAGAAAGATATGCTGGTGTTCCTGTGCTGACACAATTAAATAGCAGAGAAACTTCAACAAACTGCTTGTGTGGTCTGTGCAGTGCATTATAATTAAACCCACAAGCAATCAGAACAAAGGGGTCCCAAATGGGATAATGAGGAAACCACACAATTACACATGGTCCAGAAAAGCTACGGGTAAACTACTTTTTATTTCATTTTCTCTAGGACAAAGTGACTTTTTGTTGGCTCTGGAGGAGCAGTAGATGTTCAGGGCTCAAAGACATGGCAGACTCACCACAGTTCTATAACAAACTATTGCACATCAGTCACGTCACAGTAACTTAGCACAAAAACACTTAGCACAAGTAAAGTCTGAAGCAATTTAAGAAAGGTTCTTCTCATCAAACAAGAGTGAGTACAGCTCACAAGATGAGGGATAACTTCTTAAACTGAAGATATTCAACACAGCTTTGTAATGACAGAACAAAACAAAGAATAGTACCAAAGGATAATGGGAAGATATCGACAAAATTTTTCACCCCAGCCAGTTATAATCTATATTTTCTGCAGAGCTTGCTGTGTATTTTCCCAGTGCAATTCCTGTTTGCCAAAACAAACATTCTCACAAAACACTTCTGCTTTAAAAAACATCTCCTAAAACCTGGGCAAAGCTCAACAGGCTTTCTGCTTGACTTCTGGGAATCTGCTCTGGACAGCAGAACTTCCAGGCTGCCTCATACAAATCCAAAGTGGGAAACTTAAGCGATCCAAACACCCAGTTACTTCCCCAAAGGGTAATTAAGTGTCTGATTTTCTGATGGGGGAAAACACCTCTAGCTCTCAGTAGAAATACCATAGCTCTGTTTTACACCAAACACAGAGCTCTTTGCAAGACTCAGGCATCACGGTCATCTAATTTGTTTTCATAACACCCCAGAAAGTTACTTGAAACATTAGTACACTTCTTAAAGGCAAGGTACAGTGCTGCCACATGCAGGATTAGATGCTGGGTTCATGTTCTCCACCATATTCATATAACTCTACAAATTAGTGAAAGGGGGAGAAGTAAAAAAAAAGTACTTCAAATATTTAAAAATTGCCTTCAGATTATTAACATCAGTGATAAGAGGCTCTAAAAAGATTAGAAGAATTTTCATAGCCATCTGGTAAATCTACATTACAAAACCTCAAGGCATCTGCATTTGGAGCAGTTTCCCCAACTTTTTAAGGAATGGAAAGCATTGCTGTGCATTTTGCATAGGACACAGAAAGGGAGGAAGTTCACTTGCACAGACCTGCCATATTCTGCATGTCATCACCTGCATTATCAGCAGCATCCTGAACAGCAGCACAACCCCAAATATCTGCTGTGGACAGTACCCACTAGTACCTGAGAGATAAACAGCTCTTGAGAAAGAGTTGTAGACCAGAAGACTGGCCTTTCCTCTTCAGCTCAAATAAACAAGCACATTTCTCTCCCAAGCACTCCTCTTGGCATAGCATGACAATGGTGCTCAGTGCTCATAAGTTGCCAGTGCCATGAACTAAGTGCTACAACTCATTACCAAGCACTACTGACTTTGGCTTATCCCAGCAAGACACTGATATTAGCTCTATGTTCGGTAAAAGTTACCATACTTAGAAGCAACCCATATGTCTCAATGGAATTCACAACATTTGCTCCCAGTGTTTTGCAAAAAATATGTCTTTTCTTTTTTTAAAAGCAAAAGCTTTTTTTTTTTTTTTGGCACAGAATTAACATTTGCATTTCTGAACTATTCCATAAGGTTTGCACAAAATTTGAAATATATCCTCCATTAGGCTACAGAAAGCTTTTGCATGCCAAATTCTTTAAAAGAAGAAATGAACACTAATTTTGTTGCAGGCAAGAGTATAGAAGATCCTTTCACTCAATGAAGTACAAGTAAGAGCAATCCTCCATTTCATAATCAAGGCTACAACTAAAATCACTGGAATGAAAGCATGGTTCTTAAATACAAAAAATAAGTTATACAGCTTTCTTTATTAAAAACAATAAAACTGTGCCATCATCTCATAGAGAAATATCAAAGGACTGGAGCTCAAACCTCCTTTTGTATAGGAAAAGTAAGAGCTGTGAGTAGGTACCATCACATTGCTCAAGTTCAGAGTTGGAAGTGGGCACAGGGCCTTGAGGGAATCCTGTTTGACACATTCAGCACCACACAAGAAGAGAAGATCTGTAAGCAACCTTTAGCTCACATTCCCTGTAATGTCTGAGCTAAATGATTCACAGAATCACAGAATATGCTGAGTTGGAAGGAACACACAAGGATCACCAAGTCCAACCCTCAGCCCTGCACAGGTCCATGCCCAGGAGTCACCCCCTGTGTCCCAGAGGATCACCCAAACCATCCTGGAGCTCTGCCAGCCTCGGGGCTGTGCCCACTGCCCTGGGCAGCCTGGTCAGTGCCCAAGCACCTTCTCCTGATATCCAACCTAATCACAATGGAAAATCCTGGGCTAAACCAATGCAATGCAATGGAATTAAAGCAACAGAAATAAAAATTCTGGCTGTCATCACCATCTCCCGAAACACACATCACCTGCAGACACGCACTGTTCAAAAATCCAAGCTATTATTTTTAACACTGCATGCTTCTTGCACAGGAAAGGGACATCTTATAATAATAAAGGAAATTATTCCTTGTGCAGATGAACAGTAACTCTGCCACTGTAGAAGGAAGTGTGTCCTGACCTTGGCACTTGCCAGAAAGCCCAGGGACAAGGCGACCCTGGCTCGCAGGTCCGGCCTGTCTTTGGGCCACACGTACGACAGCATCGCCCTGATGATCTTCTTGGCGTCGATCTCCTTCAGCTGGTGGGAAGAAAAAAGGCACTGTATTACAAAGAGTCCTCAGGAAGCAAAATAGCTGTATAAATAAGAATGAATTTTATACATTTAGATCACTTCTGTATTTTATTTGATAGGCAACAGACACTTCACAATGTTTGAGCCTAGGTCTGCCTATTAAAATTTCAAGCTGTATGTTTGCGTGTTTATATCCATGACATGCTGTTACAGCAGAGTTTTCTTAATTCACATGTTCTCCAGAGTGCAGGTTTAGCCAGCTGTAACAGGAATACAGAGAGAGCCAGAGTTCACCAGCCTGAAATACCTCACAAAGCAAATAAACTGACCCTCCTTTATCTTCTCAGGATTACTGTACAGAATGCAAGGGCTTGTTGGTACTTCTTTTTTGAAAGGTGTTTTAAAATGGCTTAGAAACAATGTGAGGGAAATGCAAAAAAGAATTAAAAAACAATTAAGCAACAGCAACAAAAAAAACTAAGGCAAGAAGGCAGTCTGAAAGGTCTACAATAAACCTAAGTAGTTCGGAGAACATTGCCTGCTGTTGGGTAATCAGCCTTCTGGAGGCAGATGATGTTTATGGCCACGTGTTGGCTTAACTGATTACATCAATTTTAACTGAATTTTTTAAACAGGTTCTCCTCCAAACCTCAAACTTTGCTCTAACAACCACAATCCAGTTGACAAGGCATCTTGAAAAATATTACTTTTTTTTTGTTTAGCTTGAAGTTTTGCTTTAGGATTATTTTGTTGTTGTTGTACTTTTTTACAGAAACTTAGGTTATTTTCCAGATGGACAGATGTCTGTATCACTGACACTTGAGATACATTCCAGTAAATTCACAAGCTAAATTATCTGCAGCCTAAGCCACGTTTTCTACTCAAGAATTAGAGCACAGGCACTAACATAAAGCACAAGTATCAACAACATACTTTTCTGGGTTGGTTGCACCGGTGTTAACTTGTAAAGAAACAAGGGTTATCTAAAACTGAAGGGAGGGCAGCAAGGGCTGCTAATCTCTACATTTCAGGCAATATTTTGTAGTTGGGAAGAGAGATGGGAAACAAAAAGTTACTGTACACCTTTTAAAGATGACTCCTCATGATGGAAGTCAGTACAAAGGAGGAGTCTTATATCTTAATGCTTGAGGATAAACCAAATTAGAACAGAAATTCTCTGTTAAGGTCTAGAGTGAATAAGCAAGAAAGGAGAGGTCTGTTAGAAGGTAAAATTGCTGAGGCAACCAGGGAAGCCAATCCTATAAATACAAGCTTTTAAAAGGACCAGGAAATTCATCTCAGTGTTTCTAGTCACAGCTTCAAAGAAAACCAAAGGATAAGAGGGTTGTCAATAACTGCAAATGTATTGGAGCATCACACAGGATAAGCACATTTCAAACAACTTTTAAAAAATGGATATATGGAGGATTTGTAAGTGAGAGAGAATGTAAAAGTGTTTCTGTGCTACCCCACCTACTCGGGAGATGGGGTATCTGCTGCAGCATATACATGAATCTTCTTCCATTTGAGCCAAGGATATGCATAAAAACCAGTTCAAACATTTGGAAAATACCTTTCATCACCACTTACAGGTTAAAAGGAAGTTAAAAAATGATATTAACATTAACACAAAAGATACTGGTGCAATCAGAGCAGTTCTAATTATACATTGCTATTGGCTAGGTAGACTTTGCACAGAAAAGCTATTAAAAGGAACAAAATACACTTGCTGCAAACAAGGAATTTATTTCCTTTTTTCATGGCTATGAAGGGTGACAGAAGTAAATTCGTTCAGAAAAAAAGTCAGAAGGCAGCCAGTCATTTGCCAAAGGCCTTGCAGAGGAACAAGAAGAAATATCAAAGGATGCAAAATGCACACATATTACATCAAAGTTTACCATGAAATAAATGTTACTGTTGCACAGAAACATGAGTTAAAAATTGTTTAAATATGCAAGTGGCAACATTAAGAATTAAAATGAGCAATCTGTTCAATGGACTCAGGCCCTTTTTTGATTCTCTGAGGTATATAAAAAGGTTAAGAGACACATTTATTTTACTTCCTTTTAAATGGCAGCACTGTTTTACATTTTCTTTCAAGGTCTATTTCTACAGAAATTGAAGGAATGGAAGGAAAGGTATTATAAATCTAGTACATCAGGGAGCAAAGAAGAAAAGTCTTTTCCACTTTTTGAATGCAGCATGCTTTTAAAGCACTACAAAATGCTGAAGACTATTTGCAAAAGAAAGAGCATTGAACATTTTCCTGCCCACTCTACCCATCCCATGCAGGTTTTGGACCTTTGAAAATACCGAAAGAGGGGGAAAAAAGAAAGTCATCATTCCTCTTCACAATCTCCAAGGTTATTAAGTATTGCAAAGCATTCACTGGGTTGGTCCTGCCACTTAGAGGACAAAGCCCATGCCAGAAGATGAGCTTTCAGAGGTGTGACAGAAGGAAGTGGTGGTTTGACTTGCATTTAAGCTGTCACTGCTGATGAAGAAAGACAACCCCAGCTGTGGGTCCTCATGCACTCGCTGTGTTTTCCTAGCATGAGCTGCCTCACACCTGCCCCAGGTTATTCTCCCAAGCACTGACAGCTTCCTCCTGCCCTGCCTTCTCCTCTCTTTGCAGCATTCCATTGGACCATCCCGTTTCTCTCACCACCTCTGGAGTCATGAAACACCTCAAACTGACTCAGTGTATGAAACCGGAAGAAAACTCTTTGGCTGTTTGTTGCAGGGTTTTGTCTCAGGAAAGAGTCAGATAAACCTTCAAATTCAGCAGCATGAGGAAAACCATGCTGAGAACAGAATCGGTTTTGTTATAGCAGGAGGCATCGGGATTGCTTCAGTCCATGGCCTGCAGCTTCCTGGGAGAGAAGCTGTTGTTTGGGAAGGCAGGGACGTTCCCACCACCTGCGCCGTTCCTGTCCAGCTACAGCACTTCACACCAGGTCTGACCATAGCACGACTTAGGGAGCAGAACACAGAGGTGAGGGAGGATTCTTATTTCAGTTGACTTATCATCTTAAATAAATGTCAAACTAGGGCCTGAATTTCCTTTTAAACTTTGGGAAAAAGGTACTTTGTCTTCTGTCTTCATACTATCCCTCCTCTCCACAGAAAGCAAGTGATGACTGAAAACTAAAGAGCAGTTGAGTGAAATGGTGGCAGGGGAAGGTGAGTTATCAGCACTCCATCCTCACTACCAGTCTTTCTAATGGAAAGTCATGTAGGTCTGCTTAGCACCATGTCAGGCACCACAGCTTTCACTCCTCTCTAGTCTGTGTACAGAACACTAACACACACAAAAAAAAAACCCAAAGCTGGTAAAGACGATACTGGCTACAGATTCAGAGCTCAGCACACCAGCCACTGCTGTAAGTCAAAGTTGTTTTGCAAAAACAGAGAGATGTGCAAGCTTCTCTCCTAGTTACATGTGAGATGAAGGTAATGTGCCCTTCACTCTGTGGTTATCCTTAGTATTCAGTTCTGTATCTCCTGAAGCTGCTATAAAGGGGGCAATTTAAAACATCACTCCCAAAGTCAGATTCAGAATGAACAGGCTGGTTTGTAAAAAAAAAAAATTTGGAACAGAGAAAGCTATAATACAGCTGATGTGTACCACCTGCAGTTCCCCTAAAAGCACAATCCTAGGGGAAAAATGGGTAAATTGGGTGCCAGTATTTTTATGCACTGAATACAAGTATACATGAAAGACAAGAATTGCACTTGGAATATGCGATTTCCATTCCCTCATATTTGCTGAGAACCTCCTGGCTTTTGCACCCACTCTTCAGATTTCACAACTTCTACAACTCTTGCTGCTTCTTCCTGCACAATCCTAACAACTAATATTTGTTTAGTTAGACAACAGCCTTAACTGACAATATTCTACACTAACCACACTTTATTGGAACAAAAAAGTCAGGGGATTGGTTTATACAGGAACAGCTGCAAGTAATGAGTGAAGGAAGAATGGCACTAGAATATTTACACTGCCTAGTAAACTAAAAAAATATCATCTGGCAACAAAATTTCTGGATAACATATTCCCAGTGAGCTTTAATGTTAAGGAACATCCAACATTCCTTAAGACTACTAGTGTTTTGGTAAGCAGAACTTACCATCTCTCTTCTAACCAAAGAAAACCTTGAAATTGAAATGTGAAACAGGGGATAATCTGCTAGGTTTGAAGTATATTTTACCTAGGAAATCTCTGAAAAGAGCCTATACCTGTCGCAAGGAAGGTCTCAAAATGAGTCTAAAGTTAATGTTACATGCAGACCCAGTGACACCACTGACAGGAGATGGCCAATTATTCTGTTTCCCCCTGTGCCTCATGCAGAAAAGATCACAGATGTTTGCCAAGACAAACTGGCTACACTTCAGGTTATGAAATTCCCTCTTACTATAAAACACACACCTCTCCTGACTTCTGCCTGCAGCACAAACAGGTTGGAATTCAATGAAGGGACAACTCTCAGATGAAAATTTAAGAGGAAAATCTAGGTTTAACTTTTCTGTTACTCTACAAATGAGGCTGCAGGAAAAACATCCCCAGAACAGTTAAACACCAGCAAAGCAGCCCTGAAAGGTTCTGCACTGAGGATTCAGTTTGTCATCAACATGGTCATCACCAATTTTAGGAAGATCTGCCCGAGTTTGAACAAGTTATACTCATCACACAGAACTGCTCGGCAAATACACAAAGCACCAGAAACAAGTTTGCCCAGGAAATGAGAAGATCAAAGTTACATAAATGCAAGAGCTTTGATTTGGCAATTTTAATCATGATGCAGTTGATATTGTGTTGTTTTAACCAAATCTTGCCTCTAACTGCAGTCACTTGGTCTAATAAAAGACATTGCTTCTCCTTACACACAATCAGCATTATTTTAACATGTGCTTCCCAACTAGAAAGACAATCAAAATATATCAGATGCATTATCATCAAATCCAAGTAAAAATACACACACTTCAATTACTCATATCTCCTCCTATTGCAAGTGTGATTTTACCAACTGATGCATTGACTTGGACCTACAAGCTGATTTCTACTATCCTGAATGCTGAAATATCAGTCACAAACCAGACCACAGTAAATTAGTGGGTTAGTTTCCATCAAAAGAATGTAACATAACACAGGCCAATTGCAAAGGGGGATGTAACACTAAGATTGCATTTTTAATAAAAGCAATTAATCCTTAGAACACAGTTATTACAAACACCTGGTGATTCAAGAGTAAGCAAGTCTACACTGACAATTAAACAGTATCTACTCCACTACAATATTCACACATCTACCAATACAGTTTTGCACAAATTGCTGCTGATAACACTTCTTATTTAAAAAATTAAGTCATGTTTTACCCCTTCCTTAGGATCTGTGTGAAGTCCTCCACCTGCATGGCCATGCCAACACATCCTCTTCTCTATGAGTCGCCACCTCGGCAGGATCTGTGTGAAAGTGAAGAGTCAATTTGCAAGAACCTCAGGAAACAGGTACATAAAAGCCAACAGAAAGAACAACTGCTGGCCTGTTTTCCCTCCCTCATCCTCCAACTGTATCAGCTTGCTTTAGTCAAAGACCTTACCTCTCTCTAAAAACCTTGCCTTGCTTAAGAAAGTAAGAAGAAAGGGACTTTAACTCTGGCAGCAAAGAGCACATTCCAAGCAGCCGGGTGGAAAGACAACAGATCCTCAAGCATTTCAGTGAAAAGGACATCTAAAAATTGAAAAAGGACTGAAAAATGTAGAAAAATGCCTTGAAGTTTTGGGGAATAACCATACTCAGGGCACATTACTGTATGAAGTGGAACACAATTAAACAATAACACCCTTTCCATGTACATAAGAGTAACTTTACTTGCAGGCAAAATAAATAAGATAAATCCACTTTACACTTCTCTTTCCTATCAGGATTGGAATGGCCTATTGGTGCCATAAGTCAGGTACAAATTATCCCAGGCCATAGCCCCTCCTGCAATGTATGTACAGGGGCAGCTTGGAAAAGAACCTGCTTGTTAAAAACAAAGACTCACCTCTCTTAGTATGTGGCCAAGACTCCCTGGAGAAAAGTTCTGAATTTATTCACACACGTAAATGCACTAAAAAATAGTAACTCACTACCACCAGGTATTTCTCCAAACTCAATTTCCAAGTGCCAGTCACAAACATAGCTTTTAAAAAAAGAATCAGCAGTTTGTTTAAAAGATTTGCAACATGTTGACAATTTCTAGGTTCAAGTTATGTAAAAGCTCTTTATGGATGTTGGTTGATAGCAGATCCCAGGGTTTCCCAAATCCAAATGGCATTTTCACATTTTAAAGAAAAAACTTATAAAAAACAATCTAAGTAAATTTTAGGCTTTGAAGTCCCAATGACCCTCAAAAGATTTTAGCTGCTTAAGTCAGTTTTGTGAGTGATTATTATTTTATAATTAAAAACAAAAAAGAAAAGCAAGATAAATACATTTCTTAGGTTCATTCTAGAAATGCGTCCTAATTATTGCATGAACAGCAAAAACTGCACCTTATGTTTACACTAGATTTAAGGCAAGTAGAGCTCCTAGGAGTAAGAGCCTGATATCCTGGCATGCAATAATGAGAATATTTTACAGCTTAAGCAGAATGTTTAAGTAATAAGGCCCTACATACTCCAGGAAAACTCTGGTGTTCCTTACCTGCTTGGCAACATGAATCTAAGTATTAACTCACAAGACCTACATTTTTTAAGGACTCTCCTTTGCAAGTTACTGTGATATCATTCGTTTCTAGAGACTCAAAAAGACTTCTAGAGGCAGAAACATAACCTGCCATTTAACATGCTGCACTTCAGAACCAAAAACAGTGAAATGAAGAAAAATAACAGAACAGCAGATTAAACTGAAGATGCTCCAAGGGTTTAAATTTCCTCTGGCCTGCAAGTAGGAAGAACCAATTATACCCACCTCTGAAGCCTCTAATAATGGCCTTGAGTAATCTCCTCCCAGGCTGTGCCATGATCTTTGCCTGCAGATTGGTGGAATCTACAGAACAAAAAAGGAGAAAAAAAAAGTGAAAATGGAGTCATGCAGAACATGCACTTCACATTCAGAGAATATTCATCTGGTTTATGTAAACAAGCATAATGTGAAAAGAAGGCAGATGGCTTTGTTTTTTAACAACTGGCCACAGAAAAAGCAAACTGGTGGGAAGCAGCTGCAAAATAAACTCCATTCACCCATTAAAATGCTCAGTGACAATGAACCTCTTCCTTTCCTGAATCCATACTCCCATCAGACTTTGGTTCTTTTGTACCACGAAAGCCCAGTTTTCCCTTTCGTCTCATTTTAATTTCCTCCCAGGTTGTCTTCTGACTTCTTCCAAATAGTCTTTTGTTCTGTTTTTCATTATGAAATGTTATTTTTATGCTTATAGGTTCTGCCATTCCCAGTTCCTCTTAGCTCAGCTCACGCCATGCTTGTCTCCACCACAAGGCAAATCAAAGCTACAGCTCTGGAATGGGAAGCGCCAGGACTGCCAGAAACTGGAGAAGGGCTGGCAACAAGGTTTAGGTTATCAGGACACAAGATAGCCAATATTCACAGATCCATCAACCTTAACAGACTGCTTGCACCAACTGTGCCATGCTCTACATATAAGCCTGTAAAGCAATCCATATTCCATATTTCAAAGGATAGTTTATTCTCAGACAGACTGGGTGGCAGCACTTCCCTGCTGGCAAAACCCAGGGAGCTCTCTTCTGGTCAGCAGTGATGGTGCCACATCCTCTTTGACACCTTCAAAAGTAAATCCTTTACTGCTCTGTTACAAGTTACAACATTAACACACACCTCCTACTATGTAACAATCACCACCACAGAGCAAAGCAGAGAACATGCTGCTCATGAGCCCACGGCAAAGTGGCAAAAAGGAGGAAAAGAACTTGATCATAAAAACACATTTCAAATCTTGATAAACAGCAGCACTGCCATATATTTTAAACCTTGCCTTAAACATTCCTTTGTTCTTATCCTAAGACACATACCCTAAGTTATAATTTTGTCAGTCATTTTAAACAAAATTAAAACCATTTCCGCACAAGTCACCACAGTGACCTGCTGACTCCAAGGATTTTCATTATATGACATTACATACAGAGGAAGAGCAAACACCCCAATTACACATTTTGCACTTAGCAGAGCTAACTGGCCTGCGTGAACCATCCTGATGCTTCCAAGACCTGGGCTAAATGAAGGAGTTGCATTTCTAAAGCACTTCATTGTAGACACATTCACAACTTTACAGTTTTGTGTCAGCACAGAGGATTCCATCTAAACCACGGCACTCTCCACAGGAACAGTGACAGGGTCATACACAGAAAATATCATACAAAAATTATAATGCTCCAACAGTTATTGGAAGGAAGCTAATTACTGTTCTTCTGGAGTTTACTCACAGAACACCATAAAAACATTCTACTAATAATTCATATCCTTTGGCCTCAAACCTCTCCAAGTTCCCTTCCGACTGAAGTGTGAGGCAAACAACATCACAGAAACAATTTGCACTGAAACACCAGCAGACCTGATCTCAAACACTGCTTTAGGTAGACAGCCCAATTCCTTGAGAGAAGCTGAGAACTGCCATGGGGCTAAGAGGTGAATACAGAAAAAAAAAAATTTGCACAAGATACACAGGAAAACTTGTTCTTATTTGAAGACTTGAGCCTGGAAGACCGGAGGTTTCAAAGCTCACCCAAACTCCTGCTAAAAATCAAATCTGAGTGAAGAAATAAAGAATTAAACAAGGTGAACAACTGACTTCACTGATAATTCCTCTGACCATCAAACTGTGGCAGCAAAACTGCCCAAACAAGCAGGGCTGCAGCTTACCCTACCACTCTCCACACATCCTGCAGGAAAACTGGGGACCCAGCTTTCCTCACTATGTCTCTTTCCCGAGAGATTTAAGACTACAAAGACAAGCCATACTTGACTCTTATCACAACAGATCAAAAAAGCAGGTTATTGCTCTGAAGGAGCAGGAGAGAGTCCTGCTTATTTCTGAGTTCCTGAAATTATGCAGGGCACTTGAATTCTGGCATTTCCTAATTTCTGAATGCTTGACTCTGCACCATTATCCCCTTTTAATGTATTTTGGATATGATTCTATAAACTTTAAAGAATGAAACACATGTCTAGTACTGATGGCACATGTTGCTAAAGTGTCATGACTGTGGGTACTCACTTCAATACTATAAATCAAACAAGCAACAGGGATTAAACACATTGCCCAAGGCCAAATCCACCCTTAGGAGGTTGTCTCTGGAATATGATATGCACTGTTCCAGACACGCTGCACTCATCTAATGGGGATTGGTTTTTTTAAACCACCTGCAACAGCAAACATAACTGAAGGTGGGAGTCAAATACCTGTGGAGTGCTCAGGTTCCATGGTTAATTTTGCTGAGTTTGCAAGGCAAGAAAAGAAATGATGAGTAGGAAAGAGCGGAGGAAAATGAGAGAAAAGGTGAAAATATTCTGGTATAAATCTAGAGTAAACTGTCACCAACATGAACAGTATAAACTTAACTGGGGTTACATTTAACAATGGCCACTGTACCATTGCTCTGTACACGACAGAGCAAAGGAAAACAAGGGGATGAACAAGAAGATGCCTCACATTTGGCTTGTCTTGGTGAAAGACATCTCAAGGGCAGAAGAGAAAACCCACAGAGCATCACAGCAGGCACCTTAATGTGCACCACAGTACCCCACTACAGCGAGTGTGCCTCCCAAAATTCCCAAATGATTTTCAGATTAAGATCCCATATTTTCCTTTCACAGAATCATAGAACACTTTTGGTTAGAAGGGATTTTAAAGCTCATCCCATCCCATGCCCTGCCACCTTCCACTAGACCAGGTTTCTCCAAGCCTTGTCCAGCCTGGACTGGAACACTTCAAGGGATAGGCATCCTTCCTCACAACAGTTTTAGATATCCATTTTTACAGGCAGACATACGAGACTGAAGATCTGCTCAGCAGCAATAATTCCTCTATAAAGGACTTCTGAAAATTCAAGGCATTTCAAATACAGGCATCTGTCAGTGAAGACTGCTGACCACCAGAGACAGATGATTTAACAGTTCCCAGGCATTGTGTTGTTCAACTGCACCTTCAAAGCCTAGAGAAGAGAATTTAGCAACCCACACCACCAACACAGGAAATATCTGGACAACAAACATCAGTATAATTTTAGAGAACAGACCAGGTCTCAGGTAAAAATAAATTAAGAAACACAGCAAAATATAAATAAATTTAACAGAAATACCTGAAACTTCTCTTAGAACCCCTTCCAGAGCAAGGGATATTGTTAAGTTAGGCAGAAGAACATGCTCTTTATCACTGGCAGCTGGAAGGGCAAGATAATGCAAAGAAGGAAAAAAAGTCTCTCCTATTTTTACAGTTACACTTACAATAGTTTACACAGCCCTGCTTTCTACAACTGCCAAAATTCTCCCTGAAAGAAACTCATCAGAGTATTTCTTCACTTACAAAGATTCCCAGCAAATTATCCTTAGTTAAAGGCTGTTGGACCTTTACAGTCAAGGGCTATTTTCTTTCCATTTAGCTCATTTAAATTAATTTAACTAATTTTTAGATTAATTTCCATATTTAGATTGAATAGAATTTGCCTTTGCTTTTATTTTGGATTCAGGCAAACTGTTCTATTAAAAAACCCAAAACCCCACAAGCTTCCTCAGAACAAAAACTACATCGATTGTTTGGTTATTTGTCCCCGTTTATCAAGACAACACACGAGCTCTCTACTCAGTAGAGACCCTAAACTCAAAAGACAAGTTCTGACAGAATGAACCCCTGCCTACTCCAGCCACAGAAGCTGTGGTTATGGAAATACAGACTGATCTCTACATCAAGAAATGAAGTCTGATCACAGTTCCACAATATTTATGACACCTGTTTTTCCCCTCCATAAATACAGCTATTTTACACTCCAGGATACAAAAAGTTACAAGACTGCAATCAAAAGTAGTGGTGAACATAAGTGTGAGGAAAGATGTAGATCTGTAATGCAACTGCACCTGAACAACTCTACTGTATTTGCATCTCATGGCTCCAAATGCCATAGAAAATACATTAATTATAAGCTTAAAAAAGCCTACAAATAACACGAAACCATGAAGACGGGATAAAATACCCCACGGATGCAAAGCAGAGTATGGACAAGTCTTTAAAATTATCTCTGTCAAAAGGAATGGTTGGCAACTTTGCTCTTATGGCCATATTTACCAGAGATGCTTCCTTCCTTTAATCCCATCTCTCCTCATGGATGTGCTGTTTACCAGTCTGAGCTGTATAATGCACTACTCACAGTAGTGACACAGTTATGCTGCCACAAACATCTGCTACTGGTGTAGTTACACCAATTAAAGCCCAGCTGTGGTTGCAGAGTTGATGTTACACCCAAAAGGGTTTCACTCCAGCAGTGAGAAGCATGGTGTAACTGTGCCACGTTAGGTGTGCCCTTCCAGGAAGGTCCTTACTATTTAGGAAAACTTTAGGGAAGACATGTCATTAAAGCCAACTCTCCAGACTCCACAAATGGGTCCTGTCAATCTCCCATCCCATGTGGGACTAAAATGCTGGATCACAAGCACTTACTTCACATTTACTGCCCTTGTTACCTAACCCATATTTGACACCTACAGCACAGCAAGGAAGGTAACAGAGGGTCAGAGCTTTCCCCCACACTCAAATGCACACACAGCAGCCTGGAGGCTTTCACCAGAACCCGTGCTAGAAAACACGACTTTCATCACACCCTATTCCCACATGACTGTGAAACACACAGCCTAGGACCATGGCAATCAAGATTAAGTTGCATTAAATGCAAACCTAGGTGTATTTCTACCATTTTTTTCAATATATAGAAAAGCTTCCAGAACAAGCCCATTCAAAGTATGGACAGTCTTCATGACTGTATGAGCATAGCAAAATAATTAAATAACTGAAACTGAACCTGGATGCACATACTTGCTCCCAGAAGATTTTTTTTTAACTGCTGAATTACCTACATATAAAAATCAATGGCTAATCATTCTGAAATACAACTGCTGAAGTGCCTGGCCAATTTCTGACAGTCACTTCTGTTGGCGTGGGCACAGTATTTCTTGAACTAGCTGAAAAATGAGAAGAGGAAACTGAAATTGCACAATGACACATTTTCCTCTGTCAGCAGATTTAATTAAATGTTTAAAAAAATCATGTCCCAAAATTTTGAAGGACATCATAAGCAAAAAGTCCAGAACATGGGAGTTTTAGCCTCCTGCTAGATAAGAATCAAATAAATCTGTGCTACCATAACATGTGTTGCCTGTTTCTCATAATGTGGCAGATTTTATTTACCAAAATATAAGATCTCACTCGTGCTCATAATAAATTGTAATTTTCAGTCAAATAGAGCTTGATGCAGAAGTGAAAATTCACCACCAGATGATAAAAAAATCCATTCATTGACCATTTTCTAACAAAAAAATTACTAGAAACTTCAAGGCCAAAGAGATGAGCATATATCAATGTTCCACAGACATAGCTTTGGTTTTCTAGATCAGAAAATGTAGTGCACATCCACATTTAGTGACATGTGGCAATTAAAACTGATCAGTAAAGACTGGCATTCCTAATATGAAAACAAAAACATTCAAAAAGAAACCAGGAATATAAATGATGCCTCTACTCAGCACCAAAATAGCACTGCTGTTTGTTCACTAACAGTTGAAATAAGTTTGCAGGAACACTGGACAATACTGAGTGCTCAGGTGTATTTTAATGTATGCAAATACATGGGTAAAATATTTGATCTGCATCAACTTCAACACTCAGCTTTTTGTCTTGCATAAGTTTCAAAACTAATCCCCCCCCAAAACACGCCACTTCAGTCCTGCTCATCTCATCCACCAAGAAACAGGAGCTGACTGCAGTCCCGGGCAGAATTCTGCCTTTTGGAGAAAACTAGTCGAGGTGACAAAGAAAAGCTGCTCACAAACAGCAGTAATCTGGGGAATATAAAAGGTAAAAAGGTTATTATCAAACAGAAATCAGAGCTATCTGAGAGCTTATGGAAAGTTCATTCTCTCAGCCTTTGGGATGAGTTCATTCCCTCTATCATCAGGATACACTTCCTCAATCGGCTTGAAAAATGCCTGTGACTTACTCAGCTTGAGACAGGGGCTCAATTCTTTACTGCTAACAGCAAAACCATTCACTGGGACATGTTACAGCCTGTCACGGCTGACGGAGCATTCCCGTTCCGACTCCCTCTCCCCGCAGAGCGGCAGAGCCAGCACAAGTACTCCCCACACACCCACTCCGCACCCACTCAGCTCATGGGGGATTCTGATGCGCATCCCTCTGCGCGGGGGTCCCCGCGGGGCCTCAGCCCGGCGCTGACAGCCCCGCACTGACCGACCCCCAGCCCCGCACTGACCGACCCCCAGCC
>VXAU01000125.1:364-85813 GCA_013399695.1 Formicarius rufipectus
GGGCTGCAGGGGGGTCTGTGCCCCCCGAGGGATCTCCAGGGGCTGCAGGGGGGTCTGTGCCCCCCGAGGGATCTCCAGGGGCTGCAGGGGGGGCACAGCTTTCAGTCCTTCCCCCCCTGCTCCAGCGTGGGCTCCCTCCTTCTCCTCCTCCTGCTCCCACCTTGGGCTCTGTGTTGTTCTCCCATGGCTGCAATTCCCAACTGCCCCACACTCCTCAATTCTTCCCTCTGGGATCCCAGAGCTGCCACTGGGATCCTTCATTGGCTCCACTGTGGCCACCAGCAGGAGGTCCCTCCTGGCCCTGGCTGTCCTTGGCTCCACAGCACAGGGGGAGCTTCTGGCAGCTCCCAACAGAGACCACCCTGGAAGCCCCCCCTGCTACTAAAATTCAGCTACAGAAACCCATGACACTCAGCCACAGCCAGGCTTCGTTTTGACAAAAAACCTTGACCTGAATCATGAGCTTCCTGGATAGCTCTGCCTGTGCCCTGGGCAGCCTCCTGCTCTCCATCCTCCACCTCACCCGTTGGGTTTGGTTTTCCTTTGTTCCTGGCAGAGAGGAGAGACTCCGGAAAGAAGCAGAGGAGGAGAAGAGGAGGAAGGAAGAGGTTGCAGAGAAGCAGGCCAGGAAGCTGGAGGCTTTCCTGAAGGAGAAGGAGAAGGAGGTTCTCCAGCTTCAGGTGAGAGCAGCTGGTGCCTCCTGGGGGACAGGCTGCCTGCAGTGCCTCGAGGGATGTGCTGGCAGCCTGTGGGAGCCATGTGGAAGCCGTGGGCTGGTTGTCCAGAGATCCTCCCTGTCAGGAACTTGAATCCTGGCACCTTCCAGGGGTGTTGACAGCACGTGGATGGGAGAGAGGCCGGGTGGGAGCAACGAGAGTGGGGTGGGGGGGATGGGATAATCCCGAGGGCATAATCCTGAGGGCATAATCCTTGTCCTTGGTTCAGGAGGAAGCCAAGAGCTTCATCACCCCCGAGAACCTGGACGCCCGGATCGAGGAGTGCCTGGACAACCCGCGCAACTACAACTTCGCCATCGACAAGGACGGGCGGGTCGTCAAGCGCACGGTGCTGTCGTAGCCACCTCGGGATGGGGCTCTTGGCCTGCTCTGAGCCCACAGGCTCCCCAGGCAAACCTGGATTCGTCCTTTTTCCTGTATAAATTGACCACTGAAGTGGTGGAGAAAGGGTCTGGCTGCGCTGCTTCCGAAGGGTTAACGCCTACGGGAATGGGGTGGGGGAGAAGCCTGGGCTTGGTGGAGACTCCAGCCCAGCCCTGCGTGGCTGTTGCTGTGCCTGTGGTTGCCCAGCCCTGTGGTTGTGCCTGTGCCTGTGGTTGCACCTCCCACGTGTTTGGTGCCCCCCGACTTCACCCACAGCACGTGGGGAGAGAAGCAGGAGCGGTGCCGAGGCAGATCCCGGCTCTGAGCTCCCCTCTGGATGCTTCCCAAGGGCTGAATGGATTTTTAGGGAACACTTGCCCTCCCCTTTTTCGTTGCTGGGTGAAGGAATTGTTTGCTCCTCCTGATGTCTGCGGGGCTGGAGGGACCTGTGATCCCTGGTCACGCTTTAAACCCTCCTTTGCACGTCGCTCGCCGTGGCTGAATGAGAAAATGTGGCTGAATGATCCAGGATTTTTGGTGTCTCCTTATTCCCCACTTCAGCCTTATCTTACTCTTGACCTGGGGTTGAAGATGGAGATAAAACTGGGATGACTCTGGGTTGCTGGGGTCTTTCAGACTCTCAGCTTTGCCCTAAAACTGCTGGGTTTAGGTTCAGCCAGAGCCCAGGCAGGCTGACCACAGGTTCCTCTGCCCTCCCTTCTACAATCGACCTGAAATCCTCACTTTTTATCTCCACTTTTTCTAAAAATGTCTTTTCTCTCCTTCCTTGCACATAAACCAGGCAAGTGGGTTGTTTTTCTGTACCAGTTTTATTTCTCATTGAGCTCATCACTTCAGGCTGAGGCACAGCCCTCAGCTTGCCTGTCCCAGCCTGGGACAGCGTGATGGATCTGGGGTCCTGGGGGTCCTCTCCTGGGTGGGCTACACAAACAGCATCTCTTGGTCGCAGGATGAGTCAGTCCCACAGCCCTCTGTGAGGGGAGAGAGGGGGGAGTGTGGTGTGAAACCAGACCCCCCAAAACAGCTCCCAGAGATCCCCCAAAACAGTCCCCAGAGATTCCTGAACCAGCACCCAGGGATCCCCCAAACCAGCCCCCAGAGAGACCCCAAACTGGATCCCAGTTATCCCAAAACAGTCCCCAGATATCCCTGAACCACCTCCCAGAGACCCACCCCAAAACAGTCCCCAGAGAGACCCCAAACTGGACCCCAGAGATTCCTGAAAAAGCTCCCAGGAACCCCCTGAATTGACCTCCAGAGACCCCCAAACCAGTGCCTGGAGATCCCTGAAACAGCCCTTAGGGACCCCCCAAACCCGACCCCAGAGATCCTGGAACCAACCCCCAGGGCAGGAATGCCAGGACAGGATTCCCAAGAGCAGGAATCCCAGGATGAGAGTCTCAGGATCTCAGGGCAGGAATGCCAGGACAGAAACCCAAGGATCCCCGGGCAGGAATTCCAGGGCAGGAATGCCAGGACAGGATTCCCAGGTCAGGAATCCAAGGGCAGCAATCCCAGGGCAGCAATCCCAGGACGAGGGTCTCAGGATTTCAGGGCAGGAATGCCAGGGCAGGAATCTCAGGACAGGAATGCCAGGACAGGAATCTCAGGACAGGAATGCCAGGGCAGGAATCTCAGGACAGGAATCCCAGGGCAGGAATCCAAGGGCAGGAATCCCAGGACAGGAATGCCAGGACAGGATTCCCAGGTCAGGAATCCAAGGGCAGCAATCCCAGGACGAGGGTCTCAGGATCCCCGAGCAGGAATCCCAGGGCAGGAATCCCAGGGCAGGAATCTCAGGGCAGGAATGCCAGGGCAGGGATGCCAGGACAGGAACCTCAGGGCAGGAACCCCAGGACAGGAACCCCAGGTCAGGACCCCCAGGACAGGAACCCCAGGTCAGGACCCCCAGGACAGGAACCCCAGCACTCACCGGCGCTGCAGCAGATGCCGGGCGCGGCGCAGGTGCCGCCGGAGCCGCAGGGTTTGTGCCCCGACTCGCAGGGGGTGGGCAGGAAGTTTTCCTCCTGGCACCGCAGGGTCTCGGAGGTGCCGATGTAGCAGCCCAGCTCCTCCCCGCAGCAGATGTTGGGCCCGAAGCAGTGGCCCTTGTTGCGGGGGCCGCAGGGCAGGCACTGCTCGGGAAGGATGGGGGACAAGGTTGGGAGAAGGGAAGGGTTTGGGGTGGGGACGCTCCGATCCCACCGGGACTTACCTTCCTGATGTCCATGTCCACAACGGCGCGTTTGCCCCCGATGGGGCAGTTCTGGATGTAGCAAGCGGAGGAGAGAGCCAGGAGCCCCAGGAGGCAGAGAGCCAGAGCCTTGCAGGACATGGTGGCGGGATGGGGAAGAGGTTTTTTTGGCTGCTCATCCCGACCACTGCCTGTGTATTTATAATCCCGGCTCCTGCTTAAGGGATTCGGGCATCGGCGTCACCCGCGTCCCTTAAAAACCACAAGGCATTGCTTCCCACAGCGGAGGGCTCGGCTAATAGCTGGAGGTCGAGGACGTGAGGGCAAGGCCAAGGGGTTGGTTTTCTCCTCCGGGATGACTCCGACGGCGGCGGGGGGAACGTGGGGAGGCTGCAGATGGAGTTTGGGGCTGGGGGCCCTTCTCCACCAGCCACTTAGGGCTGCTGAGCTGTGGCGAGTCCCTCCGTGGCCTGTCGGGAACCCTTCTGGCGTGGGGAGGGTGGGGATGATGGAAGGGAGCTGAAGGTGGGTGAGTTGGGAGCCCAAACCTTTCCTCTCTTGGGTGGGGTTTGGGTGCTTTTCCTTTTTATCATTTTTAGTGGACGATGTGCTGGTTCCCGAAGGCGACGAGGCACCAAATCTGCCCCAGAGAGGGGCTTGGCCAGGAGGTAACTCAATGGTGGCACATCCCAGGAACAGTGTGCTTCCCTTGGCTTCAAATCCCTTCAGATGGGTGGAAAATGGACACAAGACCCCCTCTGGGATCCCCCACAAGATGAGGGTTGGAAAATGCCTTTGCTGGTCCTGTCCACCCACCCACTCCTCCCTGCCTGCTCTTTGGGGGATGCTCAACACCGGGCTCATCCCTCTGTGGGATGATGGTGGCACCCAGCCCGTCCCCACCCACGTTCATCCAACAGCACCACAACACCTCAAAACCCTCCTGGCCAAAGGCCTGAAATCCCAGATCTCCCCGTTGTTTCTCCTCGGAGTTGCACACAGGGGTTGGATGTGCTGCCCCGAGCCACGTTTATCAGCAGGCAAAGGCTGCCCTGCCCTGGGAAGCAGCGCCGAGGATGAGGCCGAACGCTGCTGATGCAATCACCCTGGGAGGGTCCTCACCCTCGTTATCCCAATTAGGAGCTTCCCAGCTTGAATAAATTTCCCTGCTACGGACAAAACATGATGTCCATCGAGATCATTACCCTGCCCTGGCTTAATTAGGAATTAGGCAGCCCGAAGCTCGACAGCCACAACCTTTTCCTGTCCCTCTGGCTTTGCTTTGAAATCCACCACTTAGTGTGTCTGGTGTGAGGGCAGTGGGGTCCCTGGCACCCACCCGGGGTCAGTCCTGCTCCCTGGGGATGTGCCAGGCGCTGGCATCATGGTAAGGGGTTGGAAATGGGGCTCAGCACCCACCGTGTGCTGTCCCAGCAGCTCAGCTGCACAGGGTGGAGGGGGAGAATCATCATCCCGGAGCCCCCACGGCTGCTCTGGGGGTGCTCAGACCAACCCCTGGATGTGTCTTGGGAGGACAAGTGGGGGGGAAAAACCCCATTATCAGCACCTGGTGCTTTTGGGAAGTCAACACCCCGATTTAGAGGCTTCCATTAGCTGGAGAATCATCCCAGCTCAGCCCCCCAGTGCTGCAGGAATATTGGGGTTCACACGCCACATCTCAGAGTAGTCTGAGTTCCAGAATTGGGCTGAACAGCCCAGTTCCTTCACCCCAGCTTGGATTCCCACCCCATCCATGCTGGTGTTTCCTCCTTTTCTAACGTTTTTGGGGTGATTTGGGGTTGCCCACCTCCCCAGGGCTGGGATAAGGTGGTGGCTGCAGGGAGCAGGATCAATCCTGCACCCCCTGCGCGGTGCTGGGACCTGGCAGGATGGATCCCACCGTGTCAGGGGGCTCCACCTCCCCGGAGGTGCCACCTCCCCCAGGGACACTATAAAGGTCCAGCTGTCCACTGTGCCGTGGCCAGTCCCAGGCTGGAGAGAGCTCAGAGCAGGGACCCCGCAGGGTAAGAGACCCGGGAGAGGGTGGGAAGAGGGCTGGGGTAACAAGAACCTGAATTTTGGGAGGGTGGCAGTGGGAGAACCAGGGAACTGCTCCTGTCGATCACTGCCCAGAGGGGACCAGTTTGGTGACCAGCCCAAGAGGGGCGTTTGGAGCTGGGAGACCAAACCTTTCCTCTCTTGGGTGGGGTTTGGGTGCTTTTCCTTTTTATCATTTTTAGTGGACGATGTGCTGGTTCCCGAAGGCGACGAGACACCAGATCTGCCCCAGAGAGGGGCTTGGCCAGGAGGTAACTCAATGGTGGCACATCCCAGCCGTGCCCAGTCTCTGGGGGCTGGGAGGATGAGCACCCCAGGGTGCTGCTGGGGGTGCTGGGAGGGACTCGATAACCAAATCCCAAAATCCAGTTCTGCCTAAGCTCCTTCCCCCGAGCGCCGCAAGGACGAGGCCAAATCCTGCACCCAGCCCGGTCAAACCACCCACTCTCGGTGGGGATTTGGGGAAAGGGGATGGAAAACCCTCCAAGATCCTGATCCCCAGACGGGAACCCCCGCCCTGGACCCAACCCCAGCGCCCAGGACGATGCCAACACAGTGCACGAGGACTTTTATTGGGTCTCGTATGTACAGGGATGGGGTTGGTGGGGTCGAGTGAGGCTTGAGGGGGGACGCCCCAGTGCCTGGCTCAGAGGAGGGAATGTTTGCCCTGCTGCTGCTGCTGCTGCTGCCGGTTCGCCAAGTGCATGAGCTTGAGGAGCAGATCTCCAGCCGAGCCGTCCAGCACCGTCAGATTCTTCTCTGCCGCCTCCTGAGCCCCGTCCCCGCCCTCGTCCGGGCAGTCGGCGTCCATCGCACACGTGTCTTCCACGGGGAGCAAAGAGTGGGGTTGGAATGGTTTATTGAGGACCCCGAGTGGTTTGTTTTCAGGTGGCCGAAGGGGTTGGTGGCAGCCAGGGGTGCCCCGCACAGCTCGTGCTGCGGTTTTGTCCCTCCCCGTAGCCGGGAGTGGGGTTTGGGTGGGTTTTCCTGGCACGCTGAGAAGGCTGAGTGTGCCTGGCTGGGAAAGAGCTTATGGTGGTGGGTTGAGAAGGAGCTGAGAGCCCAATTCTTTAGAATCAGCGAATGGTTTGGGTTGGAAGGGACCTTTAAAGATCATTTAATCCACCCCCCCCCACCCTCCATGGGCAGGTACACCTTCCAGCAGCCCAGGCTGCTCCAAGCCCCGTCCAACTTGCCCTTGGACACTCCCAGGGATCCAGGGGCAGCCACAGCATCTCTGCCCAACCCATGCCAGCTCCTCCCCACCCTCACAGAGAAGAATTTCTTCCTCCTATCTCCCCCGACTCCAACTATCCCCAAAACACACCTCAAACCGGGAGCCAACACCGCCTCCACTCCACCCGCCCCAGGTTTTCCCCTTTGCACGGCCGAAACCCCGACGGCGGAGGAGATTTAACCAGAGCTCTGCCCCACGCCCTCGGGCACCCCACGCCCTCGGGCACCCCACGCCCTCGGGCACCCCACTCTCGCCATCCCATCACCCCAGGGCCCCCCAGCATCCCTCTCACCGGCGGTGCAGCAGATTCCGGGAGCTGCACAGCGGCCCCCGGAGCCGCAGGGTTGCCCTCCGGGCTGGCACGGGGAAGGCAGGTAGTCTTCCTCGGCGCAGCGCCGCGTCTCCGCCGTGCCCAGGTAACAGCCCAGCTCGGCGCTGCAGCAAATCCCGGGCCCGAAGCAGTTCCCTCTGTTCCCGGGGCCGCAGGGCATGCACTGCGGGGAAAGGAGCTGCTTCAGCCGCCCCACCACCGCCCCGTATCCCGAAAAAAAAATTTAAAAAAAAGGGGGTCGGACCCCTCCCTGCACATCCTTGTGTTAGAAAGCAGCTCCCCAGCACCCCGTTTTCCAGTCCTTTGAGGCGCAGGGTGAGCTGTCTTGTCCCCTGCCACCTCGTGCTTGCGGCACTGGCCCCACTTTGAGAGGTCCCTTTATGTCCTCCCTGTCCCCTCTCTGTCCCCCACTGCCCCTAATGTGCCCCCCTGTCCCCTCTCCGTGCTGTCCCCCTGCTCCCCCTGCCCAGCGGGATGATGCTCTGCTGTGGTCCGGTTTGAGCTTCCCCTCGAGGTGCCAAACAGCGTTCCGGGTGCTCCTTCCTCCACCGCGTGCCCTCGGGCATTTCCCCCGTCCACCCCAAAATCCGAGGAGTGTGGCACGGCCAGCGGTGCCCTCTGCGCCCCACAGAGCCACCCTGCCCCTCTCAGGCGCCCACTCCGTGCCCCCGGCGCCCACCCCGTCCCGTACCTGTCGGAGGGCTGTGTCGGCCAGCGCCCGCTTCCCACCCCGGGGGCAGTTCTGGATGTAGCAGGCGGAGGACAAGGCGAGGAGGCAGAGGAAGGAGAGGGGCAGCGAAGGCTCTGCCATGGTGGAGGGTGCCCGGGGCTGTGCCACGCGTGTCAGGGGGAGCCGCTCGCCCTGTGTCTGGCCCCGTGCTGAGGCAGCTCCTATTTATGCTGCCGTGGCCCCTTCCCAGGGGAGGAGGAGGAGGAAGAAGAGGGATGGGTTGGGGTTTTTTGTTGTTGTTGTTGTTGTGTTTTTTTCCTTCTTTTTTTTTTTCCTTTTTTTTTCTTCTCCCAAATCGCATCCAAGCAAATCTGCAATGGAGATGATTCAGTGCAGCAACACTCAGGGCTGCTGAATCCCACCCGTGGCTGCTCCAAGGGGCACGGGCCAGCAGCCCTGGGATGTCCAGTGCTTAGGAAAGGGACCTGGATGAGGGGGTGCAGGTTTTAGGGAGGGGTGCTCCTTCAGAAGATGTTGATTTGGGGAGGGATGCAGTTTTGGAAGGTGCTGCCTGGGGAGGGATGTTGGTTTGGGAGCAGATGTTCATTCAGTGGGTGTGGGTTTGGAAAGGATGTGAATTTTAGGAGGGGTGCTGGTTTGGGAGTGATGCTGGTTTGAAGGGATGCAGATTTGGGGGAGGGATGGCGGTTGCAGAGGGATGCGGGTTTCAGAGGGATGCGGGTTTCAGAGGGATGCATGTTTGGGAGTGATGCAGATTTTGGAGGGGTGCTGGTGTGGGAGCAATGCTGGTTTGGAGGGGATGCAGATTTGGGTTGGGGTGGTGGTTTCAGGGGGATGCTGGTCTGGGAGTGATGCTGGTTTAGGGAGGGATGAGAGTCTGGAAGGTCCTGTTTTAGAGGGGGCTGTTGGTTTGGAGGATGCTGGTCTTGGAGCGATGCTGGTTTGGAGGGATGCAGATTTTGGGAGGGGTGATGGTCTCAGAGGGGTGCTGATTTAGGAAGGGATGCTGGTCTGAAGGGATAATAGTTTGGGGAGGGTTGTTTGTTTGGAGGTTGCTGGTTTGGGGAGGGATTCTACCTTAGGGGATGCTGGTCTGGAACAGATGCTGCTTTGGGGAATGGTGGATTGGAGAGGGATGCTGGTTTGGAGGATGCTGGTTTAGAGGATGCTGGTTTGGAGAATACTGTTTTGGGGAGGGATGCTGGTTTGGAGGATGCTCATTTGGAGTGGGATGATGCTTTGGAAGATGCTGGTTTGATTGGTGCTGCTCTGGGAGGGGATGCTGGAGGGGAGCAATAGGGTCAGGGCTGGGGGAGAAGAATAAATACCCCCCAAACCCCAGGGGCTGCAACACTGGGGTGCAGGGCAGGACCCCCCTGAGTCTGGCCCAAAGGGACCCTTCAATACCACCCATGGCTCACCCACCTCTTCTCCAAGAGACAAGGAGGCAGGAAAACCAGGGAAACATCTGTACAGGGAAAACAGCAGCAGCAAGGCCCCCTCCCCACACCATCCAGCCATGAATATTCCTGCCGGTCCCAGATCCCTGTTCCAGCAACACAGCAAGGTGAAATTAATATCCAGAGGGGAATTGGGCACCTATGAGCATCCATCCCCTCCTTCCCACACAAAAAAACGCTGGGCTTGGCTCATGGTGAGGATGAGGGGCTTGTTTGGGTGTGCTGGCAGGGAGGGTGGGCACTGGGGGGGTGCTGCCAGCTGTGGTTTTCTGCTCTGAGCTCATCTTCATCAAAGGTAGGAACTGAGGAAGAGAACAGTAAAAATCAGCCTGAACGGCACTTGAGGTGGCTGAACGTGGGTTTTCCCCCCTCTCTCATTATTGTCCTGCATTTTCTCCCCCTCATTAACATTCCTTTTTTGCTGCAAAGCTTTTCTGAGCTTTCCCTGGACCAGCTCAGCCCTGACTGGAGCCAGGGGGACCGTGGTACCCTGGGTGGGGAAGGGGCTGCTCAACTCCAGCATCCCACGGGAAACTGTGACCCTGCAAAACCAAAACAATCCAAAAAGCTCCGTGGGAACCAGAGAGGGATGCTGGAGGGGGCTGAGCCCCAGAGCATCTCTTTTGCCCCCCCAAAGGGAAACTGAGGCACACGGAGGGAAGCCTTTCATTTGGCAGTGCCGGGGGTCCCAGCCAGCTCCCAGCTCCTGCCCGGTGATTTGGGAGCCTGGATCACCCTGGTGGGGGGGGGGTGATAGCCCTGGTTTGGGGGGCATTTTGATGGGTAACACGAGGGTGATTCCCTGCACCCCCTCCAGAGGTGTGAACACCACGCAGCCCCTGACTCAGATCTCCCCGGGACCAAGGGAGCGGCGAGTTCCCAAATTTGCCCCGTGATGCTGAACCGCCCACGTGGGGGATTTAATGGCCAATATTACGAGCAGCAGCCACGTCTCCCCATCCCAATCCATCCCCTCACAGCAGGAGCCCAAACCCACTTACGTTGCAGGGCCGAGGAGGACGCAAAAGCCCTCGGCTGGGGAAAGTTTTCTTTCAAAGAACCCCAAATGTCAGCTCTAAATTGGGTGCTCCGCGCTCCTGCGCCGTCTCTTCATTACTGTACCGTAAAATGACATTAAGTCGGGAATGATCTGCATTCAAATGACTCTGTGTCTGGAATGATAACGCAGGAATAGGAGATTAAAATGTAATTATGCTCTCTAAAGTCGAGGAAGGTTAATAAAATGTTTTTCCGAGTGGCAGAGGCTCCGCAGCCGCAACGCGGAATCACTTACGGGAATCAAGGGGAGGGTGAGGAGGGAACAGGGAGGAAAAGGAGGGTAGGAAACATGAAAAAGGGGGTTTTGGGGGTGGGGGGAAATATTTGGGGTCACTTGAGGTGAGTCATGGGACAAGTGATCTGGGGCTGATGGGTTTCACAGGGGGTGGGCAGAGCCAGCTGGGAGCGTCCTTGTTGGGCTCTGATGTTCCCAGGATGATGCTGGGTCCCCATCCCACCCTACACAGGGTTCCTTCTCCGTGCCTCCAGCACCAGATTTGCTCCTCTGCCACATCCCTGCTCTTCCCGGGGCCCCAGAGGATCCCCCTTCATTAGCACTGATCTACTAATGACATGCGCTGTGGCACTCAGTGGGCACAGCTGCCCGGGGCACCTCAGCAGTGAGGGCAGCCCTAAAGGCTTGGCACGGGTTGGGGAGGGAGCAGCACCCTCAAACCCACCCCCCTGCCCAGCCAAAATATGGCCCCAGGTCTTGTGGGCACCGGCCAAGGGGCTGGGGCTGCCTGAGGGGCTCAGCCGTGGAGCTCATGGAACCAGTCGTGTTGGAAAAGCCCTCTGAGATCGAGTCCAACAGTCCCCCCAGCACCGCCGAGGCCACCGTGGAACCACGTCCCCAAGTGCCACATCCACGTGGCTTTGAAATCCCTCCAGGAGTGGGGACTGCCCTGGGCAGCCTGTTCTAATCCCTGGCCACATTTTCCATGAAGAAATTCCCCGAAATATCCAATTTAAACCTCTCCCATCCGTCATTAACAGTGGGAGCTTCATGAGCTCTGAAGCCTCCCACAAGGTTTGGGAGAGCAGGAGAAGGGATGGAGGTCGCCGTGCGCGGCTGCAGCACACGGAGCTCCAAGGGCCAAAGTTTAACCAGGATATATCAGAGTGACAAAGTTTAGCCAGGATAAATGAATGGATGTTGGAAAACGGGATGGATTTCCCCAGTTTGTGAATCTTCCAGCTTTTGCCATGGCTGGGGAGGGGATGAAGCAAGGAAGGAGAAACTTCTTGACCATGTCACTGATGCCCTGGGGACAGAGCAGGTGAGGTTGGCAAGGGAGAGCTCCCTGTTCCTGCCTGGCAGGGCTAATGCTCCTCAAATGGATCTGCCACAAACATGTCACTGTCACCCCACGGCTCAGGGGGGTTTAATGCCTGGGGGCTGGTGGAGAAGGGGCTCCTGCACGTCCTGCCTGAGCAGGCACCTCCCTTTTCCATGTCTGCTCCCTTGACAGCTGGAAAACAGCTTTGATGCTCCTTCAGAGGAAGTCAGGCTTGGTTGGGATGCTGCCTTTGATGGCCTCTGTGTCCAAATCTATCCTACTGGGATGTGGGTGTCGTGTTGGGAGGTAACTGACCAACAGGGGATGGATTTGTCCTACAAATGCTCAGAGGGCATAAGAGGAAGTTGCTCAGGCCTCAATCAAAGGCCATTCCACACCTCCTGGGGAGAAGACAGGTTTGGTGCCGGAATAAATCTGCTGGTGGCATCCAGGAGCTGAAGAGGGATTGCTGCGGGTCCTGGGAGAGAAATCCATGGGAATTCCTGGCTCTGTGTCATCCACCACCCAGGCCATCACCTCGGGGTCCAGAGAGGAGCCCTCCTGCCCACAGGGGCTTCAGGGATCAGGAGGATTCTGCCCCAGCTGGGACACAGGGCCCTTCCCTGAGCCCCATGATGAGGGTGCAGAGGTAAACTCATCCCTGGACCTCTAGCAAGAAGGGACACAGCGAGTGAAATGTGCTGCCAAAGGGTCCCAGAGGGTTAAGAGGAGGAGAAATTAAGGGATGAAGGTTCTGAGAAAGTGGCTATAAGGTGGAGATGTGCCCTGCTCTGAGCAGGGGAGGGACCTGATGTCCAAACACCACCACATCCCTTCCAGCCTGCGCTCCCTGCAGAACAAAGGGAACATGGGGATAACTCAGGAGATGGCTCCTGCCTGGATTACTGTCCAGCAGGACATCACAAACAACTTCTGAGCTCTGGAGATATTTGTCTGAACCAGCAGCTCGGGGTTCTGCTGGAAGCACCCAGGCTTTGGGTTCTGCTGGAAGCACCCAGGTTTTGGGTTTGGTTGGAAGCACCCAAGCTTTGGGTTTGGTTGGAAGCATCCAGGCTTTGGGTTCTGCTGGAAGCACCCCAGCTTTGGGTTTGGTTGGAAGCATCCAGGCTTTGGGTTCTGCTGGAAGCACCCCAGCTTTGGGTTTGGTTGGAAGCACCCAGACTTTGGGCTCTGTTGGAAGCATCCAGGCTTCGCTGGTGCCAGAGAAGGTGACAGCTGTGGGGATCCAGAGCTCCTGCAGTGCCCACCCTCCTCCCTCCCCTGGAGCTCCGAGCTGGAGGAGGTGTGAGAGCTGAATCACCCCGGGATGGCTCATTGCAAACACCACCCCACCACTGCACTAAGCATTGTGCACTAAATTGTGGGATTTTTAGGGAGTTTCTGCCTGTTTTCCAAGCATTCCTTGTTTAAAGATGTGGGGTTTTCTATTTTGGTTCCGAATGGAGACAGGTCATAAACTGCTGCTGATGCAGACAGGGAGCAGGATCAGTGGGATGCCAGAACAAAGCCATGTTCCAGGGGCTGAGCAGCTCCTTCCCATGTCAGGAACACACCAGGACAAAGTCACGTTCCAGGGGCTGAGCAGCTCCTTCCCATGTCAGGAACACACCAGGACAAAGCCATGTTCCAGGGAATGAGCAGCTCCTTCCCATGTCAGGAACACGACAGGTTGTTCTGGTGCATTTTGAGAGTGACTAAAGGTGTGACAAAGGTGAGCTGAGTCAGCTGGAGGCTCCTTATGGCCCAGAACATCAGCCACGACAGAGAAATTACCAATTAAGTGCCAACAGCAATGGCTTATAGAGGTGCCAAACCCTCTGTCACCTTAACCCTAGCACATCCAGGATGGAACATATCCCAATCATCTTCCTCCTGGCTTTTCCCTGAGCAGCTCTTTGAAGCCCAGACCCCCAGAGGTGCAGGTGTCTGAGTTTCAACCCCATGATCCCCAAGGCTGCTGCCACAGCTCCTCTCAACCCTTCGGGTCTGCAGCTCCTGTGTGTTGGTTTAGCTTTTCCCAGTCCATTTGTTCCTGCTCTGCACAGACATTCACCCCACGACATCATTAAAGCCACACCATGAGACCAATTAGGAGCCAGAAAGAGAAACCTGACTTTGAACATTTTATTAAGGCTTAAATGTCTATCAGCCAGCGGGGAGCTGGTCCAGTCACACGACATAAACCGAGAGGGGACGTCAGGTGGGATGGGATGGCTTTTCTACAAGAGTTGGTATGAGCAGGGTGAGATCACTGCCAGCTCCTCACACCTGAACCACAGCCTCTTATCCCTGGATTCCAGGAGGAAGGAGGATTCCAGGACCAAGGACATGCTCCAGGAGGAGGAGGTGAGGCGGGGAAGGTGGTGGGGGTAGGGGGGAAGTCAGGGAGCTTCTGTGTTGTCACTCACAAGGACTCTGCCTGCTCCACAACCCAAGGGCTGCTGGTCAGAGGTGTGGCCTGAGCTCCCGGGGAAGCTGCACTCGCGGTCCGAAAGGCACCTAAAGCTACACCACTGAGCCACGGGGAGGTGCTGGGAGGGCGGGTGGAGACCAGTCCTTTAGAAATACACGTTCCTCCATAAAGAAGCTATGGCTTTTGTTATCCTCGGCTCGCCCGGCGCCGGCGAGGAGCTCCGACCCTCCAACACCCCCAGCACAAACGCCGAGTCCTCTCCGCTCTCCGGCTCCTCCTACGGGCCCGCTGATGCTCCGGCGCATCCGAGGGGTGGGGAACGGCGGCAGCATCTCGTCCTTGTCCTCGTCCTGCCGGCGATGGGGTCAGAAGTGAACCCTCCGGACGTCGGGGGTGGCTGCCGACCTCTTGCAGCTGCCGCACTGGATGGGGGACGGCGCCTTCTGCCGCTCGGCCAGGCACGGGCGGCACACGAGGTGCCCGCAGGGCAGTTGGTAAATGGGCTCGGCTTTGAAGTAGGACGAGAAGGTTTTGCCGCAGGAAGAGCATCCCTGGGTCTGGCTGCTCCTGCCGTGCTCTGCAAAGCACAGGAGCACAGAATCTTTTGGGTTGGGGAAGACCGCTGAGACCATCGGGGGCAGCCTGTGGCTGATCAGCACCTTGTCAACCAGAGCAGAGCGCTGGGAGCCACGTCCAGGCTTCCCTTAAACACCTCCGGGGATGGGGACTCCACCACCTCCCTGGGCAGCCCCCTTCTGACCACCCTTTACATGAAGAAATTCCTCCTGATGTCCAACCTGAACCTCCCCTGGTGCAGCTTAAGACTGTAAGAGAAGGGGGGCAGGAGAAGTGGAGTGGTGGGGTGACAGGTCCAGGCTGGGCCATCCCTTCTGTGCCCAGTCCTGCCCAGGAACCGAAGGCCTCAATTCCTGCAGACAGAGGGCACTCCTGGCTCAGGATTGTGCCCATTTCCTCTGGCACTGCCACAAGGAAAGGGAATGGTCCTGCTTCCAGGGCAGGCTGTGCTCGGAGAAGGTGGGATCACGTCAGCACCTGCACCATCAGGCTCTTAATTGAGGACAGATGACTGTAAGAAAGAGCTTTTCACTTCTACTGAGACTTAACTCATCCTTCCTCCCGCTTTTCCGACACGGACTAAAGGCAGCGATTCCCAAGTGGAACACTTTAGGTATCACTTTGCATTCCTGTCACACACAGCCCATCAAGGGCTACTCAGTCAGCTCTTAAACAGCAGCAATTTTAGAGGGGACACGAAAATACTTAATAGCTGAAATGTCACTGTGAAACAGCAAAGGCTGTTGGGGGAGGAAGACAGAGACAGAGAGAGAGCCCTGGCCCTTCCATGGGGTCACCTGGTCCTTCTGAATCCCCTTCTTGGCCACGAGGAGGCACAGCCTCACCCAGGGGAGAGAAGCCAGCACTGGACATCAGCCGGGGGAGGGACACCTGAAGGTTCAGTGCTTCCCTGAGTCCCAAAGAAATCATTTTGGGAAGGCACACTCCAGGCAGCAGGTGGGATGAAGCCAGCAGGGACTCGGCAGCCTAGGTTTTACCCACTCAGTTCTCAGGGATTCTGGGCACACATGTGGCTGGTTGGCCTGTGATGTTGCTGCTCTGACCTGTTCCTGCTGAGGGTCAGGATGTCACCTGGTATTTCAAAGAAGCATGGCATGGTTTGGGTTGGGAGGGCCCTTAAAGATCCTCCCAGTGCCACCTCCTGCCATGGGCAGGGACACCTTCCACTAGTCCAGGTTGCTCCATCCTGGCCTTGGATACTTCCAGGGATGGGGCAGCCACAGCTTCTCTGCCCACCCTGTGCCAGGGGCTCACCTCCCTCACAGGGAATAATTTCTTCCTGATAATCCAATCTAAACCCACATTTTTAGTCTGAGAACATCCCCCCTTGTCCTGTGTAAAGAACTGCTCTCCCTCTTTTTCACAAGCCCACTTTAAGCACTAAAAGGCCTCTGTATTTGCTGGATTTACACCCCTCCAGTGGCATCTCCCCACCAAACTGATTCCCATGCACATGGTAGCTCCCTAGCTTGCTCCATGCAGCTCACTCAGCCCCAAATGCAGAGCTCTGGGAACAGGGAACTAACCTGGAGCAGGCTGGACTGAGCAGTGGCCCAGCACAACACACTCCAGACCACCCCTGGGCAGCACAGACATGGGATAACCAAAACCATGGGAAAACCACGGGAAAACCACCAGATTCACATCCTGCTCTGACCATGGGCATGGACACATCCCACCCTTCCTGGGGGTCCACAAGGTCAGTGGGGGAATAAACACTACACTGCTGAGCTGGAGCTCAGGATTGTGAAGTAAAGCTTGCTGGGAGACACTGCAATATTTTTACATTGAACAGGTAATATTTTAGGGCCTGAAGAAGCACAGCAAGATGTTGGACAGCAGCACAACCCTCCCTGTTAAGCCAGCCCAGGCTCTCCTGGCCCGTCTCACTCCCAAAGGTGATGCAGAGGTGCCAGGTGCTTACCAAGGAGTGTGCCCACACTCCAGGAGCTGCTGCAGCCTCCCTCTCCCAGAGCCTGCTGCTGGCTCTTCATCAGCTTGGCAGTGAAGGAGGGCATGGAGCTGAGCGCCGAGGTCAGGGCCGTGTCCAAGCTCTCCGACAGCTTCTGCTCATGGGACACCAGGTCTGCAAAGAGGAGCACAGAGAGCAGGTCTGAAAAGAGGAGCATAGAAGGGTGTGCAAAGAGGAGCACAGAGAGCAGGTCTGAAAAGAGGAGCACAGAGAGCAGGTCTGAAAAGAGGGACACAGAGAGCAGGTCTGCAAAGAGGGGCACAGAGAGCAGGTCTGAAAAGAGGGACACAGAGAGCAGGACTCCAAAGAGGGGTGCAGACATCAGGACTGCAAAGAGGGGCAGAGAGAGCAGGACTGCAAAGAGGGGCACAGAATGGTCTGCAAAGATGGGCACAGAGAGCAGGACTGCAAAGAATGGTCTGCAAGAAGGACCACAGAATGGTCTGCAAAGAGGGGCTCAGAGGTCAGGACTGCAAAGAGGAGCACAGAAGGGTCTGCAAAGAGGGGCACAGAGAGCAGGTCTGAAAAGAGGAGCACAGAGAGCAGGACTCCAAAGAGGGGCAGAGAGAGCAGGTCTGAAAGAAGGAGCACAGAATTGTCTGCAAACAGGAGCACAGAGAGCAGGACTGAAAAGAGGGGCATAGAATGGTCTGAAAAGAGGGGCACAGAATGGTCTGCAAAGAGGAGTACAGAGAGCAGGACTGCAAAGCGAAGAGCAAGATCAAGAAGTAGATGCTGGGCAAAAGGAGGTGCCATGGAGATGCTGCTCTGGCTCTGAGTCTTTGGGACAGCACTCAGGATTTTAGGACCCCTGCCACTTGTTTTCTTGAGAGGTGTCTTTTCCCCACCAAGGTGCCTGGATAGGGATGGACCGTCTCATCTCCACTGGATCCTGAAGCTGAAAAACCCTATGGATTACAACCAGAAATTCCTGAGGTGCCCCAGTGCCAACTTATATAGAATCAGAGAATCATCAAGGCTGGAAAAGCCCTCCAAGATCATCCAGTCCAGCCAACGCAGCACTGCCAAGGCCAACCATGTCCCCAGGTGCCACATCCACATGGCCTTGAAATCCCTCCAGGGATGGGGACTCCAGCACTGCCCTGGGCAGCTGTGCCAGGGATGGACAGCCCTTTCCATAAAGAAATTTTCCCAATATCCAACCTGCCCCTGCCCTGTCTCCTCCTCTCCCTTGTTCCCTGGGAGCAGAGCCCAACCCTCACCTGGCTCCCCACTCCTGGCGGGGAGTTGTAGGCACCTGCAGGTCTAAGAAAAGGGCAAACCCCCAAAGAACCCCGAAACTTGTTTCTCCCCCAAGCCCCAGGTGCTCCCTCAGCCCTTTCCCTGAGGATCCCAGCCCAGCACTCCCAACTCTGCTCCGTGAACCTCATGGATAACACTGAAACCACTCATACAATCCGGGAGGTTTGTTTTTCTCCCTCTGTCCCAGTTCTGAGCCCAAGGCCCAGGGCTGGACCCTCCCACTGTCCTGGGCAATTCCGACGGCGTTAATTAAGACTCAGCATGAAAAGAATGTTGTCTGCATCACTAATTCTGTTAAATCCATCTCCCAGAGGCAGACCTTGGAATTAGTGCTGCACATTTGCCCCAGCAATCGAGGCTGATGACATCCTGAAGCACAGCTCCCTGGGGCTGAGCACTGTGCTTTTATTTATGTACTGTCACAGTTCCCCCAGGAGCTCCAGGACCTCCAGGGCAGCCCTTGCTCTGGAGGGGCTTGGGCACATCCCAGCAGGGGCTGTTACACACCCCTGCAACCAAAACAGCTCATGATTCTTCCTAAACCAGGCAACGAGCTCCAGACTGAGGGATCAGAGCAGAAATGTGCAATCTGACTTCTCTCTGCTCTTTCCAGCACCACTGAAGGACAGGTATTTTCAACCAAAGGATTTGTTTAAAATCAAACCACCACCTGAGCTTTTTCTTCAAAACAGTTTTTGGCACTTTGGGGGAAAGGTGAAGGCAGTGAGAGGTCTCAGCAGTCAGAAGCTCTGCGCCACCTCTTGAGATATTTGAGACCACCAGGTTAGAGAAGACAAGAGAACTGGACTTACCTGCCTCAAGATCCAGATCTTGTGTGACCACGTGTCACACCTGTATTTACAGACTCCAGTTCAGCCCAGAGCCTCATGGGCATGGCTGCTCCCTTCAGCCCCCTCTAAATATCAGTTGCTAAACCCATCTCTTTCTCACTTCCCAGCTAAAGATCCCCTTCCTCCTCCAGCGGGATCATTACAGGAACTCAGTTTAATGATCTCTGCATCAAGTGAGCCCTTCACTGGGTCCTGCTCTTTTTGATCCCCTTCATAGAATCATTAAATCATTCATGTTGGAAAGATCCTTAAGATCTTCCAGTCCAACCACCCCCCAGCACTGCCAAGGCCACCACTGCCCCGTGTCCCCAAGTGCCACATCCACAGGGATGTTAAATCCCTCCAGGGATGGGGATTTCACCACTGCCCTGGGCAGCTGTGCCAGGGATGGACAGCCCTTTCCAGGAAGGAACGTTCCCTAAAATCCAAATGAAACATCTCCTGGTGCAACTTGGGGTTGTTCCCTCTGCTCCTGTCCCTGTTCCCTGGAGCAGAGCCTGACCCCCCTCCAACTCCCCCCTCCTGGCAGGGACTTGCAGAGCCAGAAGGTCCCCCCTGAGCCTCCTTTTCTCCAGGCTGGAGAACATTTTGTATTCCCAGCAGTGCTGTTCCCAGATCACTGAGACAAGCATAGATAAAAGGAAAGCAGTGCCCATTTCCTTCTGCTGCACCCACAGGTCACATCCCTTGTCTGATTTAGTCCCTGCCTGGTTTTCTGCTTTGAACACCTACAAACCCCGTGCAAGTGTCTCCATCCTGGGCTGTCTCTGCTCCCTGAAATTCCCTTGCTGTGGCTGGTTCCAAGCATGTCCCATTTCTGCTTTCCTCCTCACAAGATCCACACAGCCAGGACTCCCTGCATTGCCAGACAGTTCTTGTCCTGTTTTTTGCAGGACATACTAAATCCCCCTGGAGAGAGAACCTTCAAACCAGCACAATGAGAAAAACATTGTCTCCACATGGACAGGGAGGAGGAGGGGGAGGAGGAAGGCTTTCCAAACTAAAAGGGAAACATGGTGACCTGAGCAAACGAGGGGGTTGTGAAACAGCCTTGGAGAGGCAACAGCAGAGGGGAATGAAATGCCCTGGCTCCACCACACCCAAACACAACCTGGTAGCTCCCCAGAAGTGGGATGAGAAGCCAACCTCAGGCTGCCACGACCCTGAGGAAACAGAGGCGAGCGAGGGAGCCACGGTACCTGTGGAACAGTCCATGTGGATCAGGTGGGAGTCACTGTCAGTTCTCAGTTTTTTAGCACAGCTCTCTGAGGTAGAGGAGACGAGTAAGTTTGTAGCAGTGAAATAGGGCGGCGGCGCCGAGCTCTGGTCCAGGCAGTCCATCTTCCTTTTCAGAGATGACATGGTGATGGAGGAGGGGATGAGGCTCTCCGAGGCATGAGCCCTCCCCAGCAGGTTGGTGCCAGGGATGCTGTGCTGCAGGAGGAAGTGGTCTATCCTGGCCTTGAGGGTGGGGTGAGGTAGGGGCTGCGAGTGCTGGCTGAAGGCCACCCCGGTGAAGGGGTCGCTGGGGACCCTCCCCCAGGACGCCTCGCTGCGGTTGCACTTCTCCAAGGTGCTCTGGTCGATCACCTTCCCGGAGGGCAGGAGCATGGGGAAAGTCATGATCTCCAGGGTGATGGGGTCGAGGAACTCCTCGGGGATGTCTTGGACCACGTCCACCAGCTTGTGGAGGGCGTGCTGCTCGCCGTCGTTGGCGCCGAAGGGCACGCAGTCGCTCTCCATCGGTGTCCACGGCTCCGGCTTCGGGGCACCAGCAGCATCCTGAGCCAGGAACTGGGAGGCCACCTGGAAGACGCCCTCGATCACCTCCTGTGGGCAGGACTTGGCAGGCTGTGCCCACACCTCCAGCCTCCTGATGCTGGGCAAGCCACCCCCGGCCACGTGCGTGATGCAGACCTTCAGGTGCGACACGTTGCTGAGCGAGGCGGGGCCTTTGTTCCAGAGCTCCTGGGACACGGAGCCGGGGTAGGAGAAGACATTTTCCATCTGGTGGAAGGGAGGCCTCGGCTTGAAGCCTCTGTGGCCGAAAGTCACTTTGCTTTGATTTTTCAGGACAGCTTTGCCCACCAGGGTGAAGGTGTCTTTGTCGGACACAGGCTGCCCAGCCGGCCCTGAGAACGACCCCTCGGGGCTCTGCCAAGAGGCTTTGTGGCTTGAGGTAGAGGTGTAAACTTCGAGCCCGGAGAAGGTTTGGTAGCCCCCCGAGGAGATGTCGATGTTAATCCTGCAGATCTCGATGTTGAAGGGAAAAGAGATGGTGACGTGGACCGGAGGTTTGATGAAGTACTCGCTGCGGAAGCCGCGGTTCCTCCTGGCGAGGTCCTCGGAGATCAGGTTCTCCACCTCGTAGCCATCGGCAGAGATCTGTGTTCCAGGAGAGAACTGGACTTAGTTTGGAGGGAGAAAAATCCAAGGAAAGCGAATTTTACCAGCAAGAATCAAACAAGAGCCAAGGCTGAGCTTAACATGCAGCCGAGGTAAGGCAGGAGATCACCACTCCGAGGCAGAGCAGCCCCACTCCCACCCTCCTCCAGCCATTCCCTCATCCTGCAGCCTCTGTCACCTGTTCCACCATGGGCAGAGCTGGTTTAACTGCTGGAAGAGTTGCAGAATTTGGGATGGTTTGTGGTTTTGGCTGAAAAGAAGTCAAGTGGGAGAGGGTGGCTGGGAGCAGAGGCTGTGTGGGGGGAGATGGGAGTCTCCTCTTCAGTCTCCTTTTCAGATGGGAGTCTACTCTTTTTCCTTAGGTCAGCTTATCCTGCTGTGTTGAAATGCACTTGGAACCAGCACAGGATCCCAGGGAACCCTCTGGGACCAATCCTGCCCATCCCAGACCAGGCTGGATTCCCTGTCTCCCAGGACAGCCAATCCCACCCTCTGGTCTGCTCCCGGCAAGGCTGGCTCTACCCACTCCCTTTCCTGGAAGCCTTGGTGCCTAAGAGATCTGCAGCACTTGCTAAATGAACAAATAAAAGCAAGGAATATCTATTTATTCCACCTGTTTCAGAAGGTCTTGCTCATGACAATCACACTCTGTGGTGTGGTTGGGTCTCTCCACACAGCACCTGGAGGGATGGGCACACCTGCACTGCTGCTTTTACAGCACAGCCTTTACAAATCCAAGGCTGTCTTGGGATTTGGGGTGAGTTGGTGTGGAAACTTGCAATTCAAAGAGAGCTTTGAACTAGAACTGAGTTTCTTAAGAAATTCTCACGTGCTGAGTGAAAACTGGAGGGCTTGGCAAGCAACTCCAGCAAAGGTTGTCAGGAGCTGTGTGTGGCACTGGGCAAAGGGAAAGCTGGGATACTGCAGGGAAAAAGGGACCTCAGGTTCAAGGAACATATACCTGGGAGCACATAACATTGCCTGGTTATGAGATCCTGCAAAATTAGGGCTTTCCCCTCCCAAATTCAGCGTGTGCCACATCAGAGCAGTGATGCTGATGATCGCAGAGGAGCAGTGAACCCTCCCCAGCCAGCCCAGCACAGCACCTTCTCCCTGATCCTTCCATCCCTCCCGCTCCCTAAAACCTATCCCCAGCACTGCTTTACCTTGTTGCAGTGAATCCTTGGCTTGAACTGTGGGAGACAGACGTTTATTACCATCTTGGCAGCTGGAGAGGGGTCACTTCCTGAGCATCAGATCCAGCTTGTGGAAAAAAAAACAGTAAAAAATAAAGGCAGTGAATATCCATGAACAGAGAAAGCATCTCGTGTTTTGGAGCCTGGATGAGATAAAGGCTTGGGAATTCCTAAAATGCAGCTGAGATCTGAGTCCAGGAGATGAAGGCAATATAAACCCAAAGACTGTGGTGCAGAAAGGGGATTGAGAGAAAAAAAATCACATTAATTAGTGAACCCCTGGAGAAAATGGCTATTTTAACTGAAACACATGGATAGACCAGCAATTAGATCTGAAAGTTCATCAAAGGTGCAGCAGGTTTTGCAGATGCAGTGAAGCACCAGCACAGCACACGAGGCTGCCACAGGAGTTGGTGGGAGTGAAGATTTACCACAATTATTAATAATCAGTGTTAAATACCTCCGAGGGGGCAAAGCTCTGAGGGAGATATCAAAGTTCTGAACACCGACAGCTGATTCTCCTGCCAATGTTCATTAAAGAAAGTCAAGTGAACACAGCTATTTTCCATTGAAAAAAAACCCCCGTGGCTGGAATTGGCTCTATCAGATCCCTCTGAAGAATGAAATTATGTGTGAGGTAAGAGCTTTAACCTCACATTAACCCCAGTTTTAAGATGTCACTGCCTTGGGCAGCCTTGCAGATCAGGAACTTGCTGCCTCCTTCCAGAGCAAGCAGCTCTTTAATGATTTTCTGCTCAGGTTGTTAGTTCAGCCCAAACGAAATTGGTCTTCTGGGGGCATGTTTGGTGCTGCCAGGGAAAAGGCAGTTAATGAGCTGCATCTGAGGGGAAAGAGGTGGAATCCCAGGCACAAATCTCACGTATAAAACCCAGCACAACAGGGAATCCAAGCAGAGCCTGCAGGTTACAATGCAGGTGTGAGCCTGACCAGAGGTGTAACAGGCTTTTCCTCTCCCTTAAGCGTGTGCCTTCTCTAAGGTGAACAAAGACCTTTCACTGAGGCAGTGAAGTGCAGACCTGAAGGACTGTGCTTTCTACTTTTCCATGCCAGCAAAATCCTCTGTGGTCTTGGATAAGGAATTCCAAACCAAGCTGTCTGGAGCCCATCCCCACGTGGCTTCCTGGTGTCCTACACATGACCAAGGAGCTGCTGCAGTAAGGAATGTGTGTGGTGGACACCAAACTAAAGACCCTGAAGGATGAAATGAAGTTTGGAGTTGGACCAAGGGTTGGACTCAATGACCTCGGAGGTCTTTTCCAACCCAATCGATTCTATGATTCTATGAATGTCCCAGGCTCAGAACACCCCAACTCTCAGCCCCAGCTTCCATCTCACCCTCAGCATCCACACTCTGTCCTGCTAAAGGAGAGACCCAGACTGTGCCCTCCAGCCCCACCCTGATGGAGGTGGAAACTGAGGAGAAGAGCGTGTGTGCTCCTGGCACTCGGCTCAGCTTCACAACTAAATAACCGCTCCCAAATACCACTGTTCCTGCTCTCACAGAGCCATCGAGTCCATCCACCTTGATTCAGGGCAGAGGAAGAAGCAATCACAGAGCCAAATGATTTGTCAGGAGGTTTTATTTGCCCTGGGAGAATTTGAGGATCCGGGTAACAGAAGGGGAGCGCGCGACGCACGAGTGCCAGCAGAGCAAGGCCCAGAGCACCCGCCAAACACCGACCCACCACGCAGAGACCAGTTTAACCAGTATCCAGCAGCAGAGACGCTCTGGGTGGGGGGCGTGGAGGCCGTGCCAAGCTCTGAGCCAGCCCCACACCCCCTTAGCCAGCTGTGGGGAGCAGTGCTGGGTCGAACACCTTGTAGTGGAGGTAGCTGAGCTTCTCAGAGCGCGTGCGCCGGAGCAGAGGGAACCACTCCCAGAAGGGCAGCTCCACCACCACGTAGCCCTGGAGCTGCAGTTGCCGCCGCTTCAGGCAGTGCAGCCCCAGCAGCCGCTTGGAGCCGTAGCAGTAGTGGTTCCTGTTGGACACCTGCAGGGCCAGCCTCACCTCCCGGGGCTGGGGGAGGCACGGGGGGGCTCCAGGATAGCACCCCAGTTTGGGATCACCTTGAGATGTGGCACCTGCAGCAAGAGCTCCGTGTGAGCACGGCCTTCCTGCTCCGTCCCCTCTCTCCTGGCTGTGAGTCCTGGCTCCACTCTCCACCTCCATGGGAGGCCAGTTGTGAGCTCCTCCCTTTACAAGCTGAGCCATTAAGTCATCTGTGAGGCTGACCCCCACGTCTCTGCGCTTTGTGGCTGCCGCAGGAGCTCTGAAGTTGAAGGGGACGGGACGTCCATCGGTGGCCAAGCGCACCTCCAGGTCGCTCGACCTGGTGTGCGGCAGGATCATGTGGTTCTTCACGTACTCGGAGCCTCCCAACATGCTCTCCAGGAGGGACGTGGCTTCCACGATTTCGGGCCTGACGTAGATTTCCTGCTCTGCGAAGTTCAAGGCCATCTCCGTGAGCTCCTGGTAGAGCTGAGGTGGGAGGCGGTTGCCTCCATAGGTCGGGCACTCGATTTCAACGCTCTTCCCGAGGGTGAACAGGTCCTTGCTGAGCTCGTATTTACTGGCCTTTGTCTTCTGGACAAACTCCTCCCTCAAGGCATAGTCTATGAGCTCCTCTGGGAAGCGTTTGACAAACGCCAGGCCAAGCAGAGCAGTAAGGAGATGCTCTGGAAACTTCCTGAATTCATGGAGTTTTCTGTGTATTTGCTTTACCAGGCTGGAGTAGAACTCCTCCTCATTGGGAGGTTCATAGTCCAGGCACCCAAACGACCACAGGAACTTGGCAGCGTCTTTGCTCCTGCAATAAGACACCTTGGAAGGTAACGAGGTGGCCACAGCAGCCAAAACCCCCTCATCAAAGTAGTGCAGGGATGAATAGGTAAGAGTGATGTGCATGATGCCCTGGATGTTCACTGTGGGGATCCGCTCAGGAATCACCTTCCCGAGCTCCTTCAGGAGGGGCAGGTGGTCCATGCGGGTGTAGCGGAGCATCTTGAGCACGTTCACCAGGGCATAGGTGCTCATGTCTTCCATCTGCAGGGAGACCCTGTCCGCAATCCTCCTCATGACATGGTCCGAGATGCCGCTGACGGACTTGAAGAGCCCCAAGCAGATGGTCCCCAGCTCCTCCAGGGTGAAGGAGTCCAAGTGCTTCAGGATGGCGCTCTCCACCTTCTGCGCCAAGTCCGCGGGCGCCCGCCGGCCTTCGCCGATGATGTAGACGAGCTGCACGAACTGGGGCAAGGTGAGCTCCCTCCAGTGCAGGTTGGCGAAGCTGAAGAGGATGCCGAGGAAGGAGGGCACGCTGCGCTCCAGGCAGCGCCAGCAATCCGCCGCCAGCAGCAGCTGCTCCAGCTGCATGTCCCACGCCCGCCGGCACAGCTCGGCCTCGCAGGCGTCCAGAAGAGGGTGGGCAGGTGGCAGGGCCAGGCTCACGCAGGCCTTCAGAACGTCGAGGAGCTCCGGGGTGCTGAAGAGCCCCACGGCCCTGCTGGCACCGCCACAGAGGGCACCGAAGGCGGGCTCGGATGGCAGCTCCGCACGCCGCGGGGCCGGGAGGCAGCTCAGCCTGCGGAAACAATCGGCCAGCACGCCCGGGTGGCCCTCACAGGCGGCCACGCTGCCCAGGAGGGCGTCCCCTTCTTCCTCAGAGAGGGGTTGGGAGGGCTCAGGGCTGGAGCAGCTCAGGGCGCCGTACTCGGGCCTCCCCTTCTGGAAGGCACGCGGGTCCTCCTTGGAGTCATGCACCTCCCACTTCTCCTTCTCGCCCTCTGCGGAGAGCGTGGCCAGGATGGTCTGCTGGAGGAGCGTGCTGGGCCGGGGCTCGGGCGGGGCAGTGCTCCTGATGGGCGGCAGAGTTCGGGAAGCGGCAGCAGGGAAGGTTTTTGGAGCCGCCTCGGTGCCACCTTGGGCCCGGCCGCCGTCCCTGCCCACGCACTGCTGGGAGGCAGCTCTGCCTCTGGCGTAGGCAGAGGGGTTGTAGGACACTCGGTAGTCCCGTGGGCTCAGCAGTTGGATGGTGGTTGTTCCTGTGTTCTCCTCCTCCTCCTTTCCCCGCTCACTTCCGCCGCTGCCGCACCCGGCTGTGGTCGAGACCGCTGCCACCCTGCTCAGCCTGGGCAATCTTCGGCACATTAGCACCGTAGCCATGGATGACAACTCTAGTGGGGCTCTGAACTGCTTCCAGGTACTGAAAAAAGGGCAGACGAAGAGTGAGTGGCTTCCATCCCCACAGGCGGCACCGTTTTTAATTTACCCTGTACGCTACAGAGCTTTGGGAAAACTCCATAAAAGAGTCTGGCGCAATAAACACCTGAAGAAAAGTCCAAAGATCAGCGTCTACAGAGCCATTGTCCTGTCTGCTCTTCTCTATGGGTCTGAATCTCCCGCCACCACCTGTGACTCCTCCAACGGTTCCACCAGCACTACCTCCGTACAATCCTAAACATCCCCTGCTCTGACTGTGTGACTGATGTGTCTGTCCTGGAACAGGCAGAGGTCACACATGTGACTGATGTGTCTGTCCTGGAACAGGCAGAGGTCACCAGTATCGAGGCCATGCTGCTGAGAACGCAGCTGCGCTGGGCAGGGCACGTCTCCAGGGTGGAGGATCACCCCTTCCTAAGGTCGTGCTCTGTGGTGAACTCACCACCGGCTGCCACAAGAGAGGAGCCCCAAAGAGGAGATACAAGGACTGCCTGAAACAACACCTCAGCCTTGGCCACAGTGACCACCATCAGTGGTCCACTCTGGCCTCCAACTGGGAGACGTGGAGACACACAATCTGTAATGCTGCTGTCTCCTTTGAAACCGCACGAGGAATCAGCCAGGAGGAGAAAAGACACCGCAGAAAGAACCTTGACAGAGCCACCTACGGACACTTTCTGCTGTGCCTTTTGCAACCGGACTTGCCCATCTCACATTGGCCTTATCAGCCATCAGTGCTTGGGTAAAACCCTCCCAAATCTGCGTTCGGGAAGTCTGGCCATGATGATGATGACGCTACAGACAGGGGGGAGGAGGAGGCGCCAGAGCATCCCCTGGGCAGGGCAGCTGCTTCCCCTGCAAACGCCACCAGGGGACACCACGCCAGGACAAGCATCCAGGTGGCCAGAAGCCGGGAGTGCAAGGCACTGGAGGTGTCACCTGATGCTCAGCAGACACAACCAACTTGGCACAGGCTATGAGAGCTAAGACCAAAACAAAACAAAAATCATGGGGTTTTCGTTTTTAAGAGACCCAAACTGATTTTCGTTCGCTCTGGACAATGAAAACGTGTTTTTGCAGTAGAGCTGCAGCTTCAAGAGGCTTTGTGTGTTCAAGCAGAGCTTTGGTCATTGTGGGCTGAAACACCAAGCACCACCTGAGGAGCTGTCCAGGTATCCAGGGGGCCACGCTGCTCTTTGCACCTGGAGATGGCCTGAGGAGCACCCAGGGCATGGAGTGAACACAGGCCCATGACCTGCAGATGGAGACTGGAGGAAAGAAGAAACGTGGCCTCACAGCAAAGTGGGAGAAGCAACTTGCTGAACTGAGAACTTTGAGCTTTACACTTCACATTTGGGATGGCTTCTTGTGTTTTTTTAGGGTATAGGAGGCTTAAAAACGGCTGGTTGCCTTCCTGAGTCCTGCCTAAAGCAGCTCCAGCAGGGAGGGGGAGGAGGAGAAGCTGCCAGGAGTCCAGCTGGGTGCTGCCAGCCTGCACTGGGTGCTGCCAGCCTGCACTGGCTGCCAAACTGGCTCCATTTGTGATGATTCAGATGCTGATGGCAAAAATAAAGCCCCAGGGTGAGCGCTGGGCGGCGCATCCTCATCCCACCCAAAGATCCACCAGCCAGGCCCTTCCCATGTCTCTGAAGTCCCTGGTCCTCCTCTCTCATTGTGCCACGGGGCAACCAGGAAAAAAGTCAAGGCCTGGCGGAGATGCCACCACTGCAACACACTTGGGGACACAAATCCTTATGGACACCCCTCGCAGCTCTGCGTGTATCCAATGGCTTCTCCAATAGGAAAGATGTGGGATCAGTGTGGGCAAACTCAGCTCTGCAGCAGCAAAATGGGAAGTTTTGGGGTGGAAAAGTAGGGGGGGGTGAGTGGGAAGGTTCTTCCACCAGCCCAGGGTGCTCCAAGCCCCACCCAGCCTGGCCTTGGTCATTTCCAGGGATGGGGCAGTCACAGCTTCTCTGCCCAACCTGTGCCAGGGAAGCAGACAAGGATGTCTCCCACCCTCTGCTCCATGCACAGAGAGGTGAAAAAGCCAACTGGGGTGGAGACCAGGAGGGGAATAAATGGGGAAAGCAACCCAAAATGTAGATTTGTGGAGACAGCCATGAAAGGATAGGGCACAAGAGACAGGCCAGTGTGTTTTTAGGATGACCAGTAAATACTGTGAGCTGCTCAACAGCCACTACGCTGGATGGGCACCTTCTTTTTACCCCAAAGCAGCCCCTGGTGCAGGTCAGGCTCTGCCCCACAGACCCCAGGCAGCTGCCAGGCCCTGCCTGTGCCCCCCCACCAGCAGGAGAAGCCAAATCTTGTGCCAGGCAGGAGAGACTCTGCCCCTTCCTGCCTGTGGAGGGAGCAGGGAAAGGAAAAGCTCCCCCCAGCCAAGAGATGGATCTCAGGGAAACGACTGGAAAAATGATCATTCCTGGCTCTCCTGGCTCTGATGTCCAGCCTGGAGTGGCCACAGGTGATGGATGCTGAGACAGGGGGAAAGGAGACCCTATCCCCTCCCCTCCAACCCTCCTCCAGTACAGAATACCCTGAGCTGGAAGAGACCCAGCAACCCCAGAGAGCACCTGGAGGACTCTTGGAGGGGCTGGCCCAAGCTCCAAAAACTACCTTGAGCAAGAGGACGTTTACCCAGCCAAGGTTTTCCCTCTCCTGACTCAGCTTGGTGCATCCTCCCCTGTTTTTCCCCTCAGAGGCAGGTTATTTATGCACAGCCAGCCCCACGTGCTGTGGGAGGGGATGCTCTCCACGAAATCCAGGGCTGTTGTTCCCAGGAACATCCCCCTCCTCCCAGGAACATCCCCCCTCCCAGCAGCCACAGCCCTCCCTTCAAAAGCCAGGGGGAATCAAAGTGCCAGCCAAGAATATCCTGCAGGGATTCCATGTGGAGCTGGGACACCACATTTGGGAAACAGGTCAGGAAAAAGGATATTTCTCCCCTTCCTTTGCTCCAAATCCAGTAAAAACAAAACCAAAAGAGAAGGTCCCTCAGAGGGGAGAGAGGTTGGGATGGAACATGACATCTACAAGCAGCCTGGAAGGAAAGGGGCTGATCCAAGTGGGTTTTTCCATGATTTCACCCCCCACCCCAGCCCAGATCTTTGTGGTATTCCCAGTTTCCACACAGTTTCTCTTCCAGCTCATCCCACTCCCCTCCCTGGTTTGAACCTCGAGCAACCCACCAGCCTCCTTCCCTCCTCCCTATCCCAGCACAGCCAACCCCTGGAATTTTCACTTCCAAAAATCCCAGGGAGTTTTGGAGCTCCTGGGCCCTGCAGGGCTGGAGATGGGGACATCTCTTCAGTGTCCCACTCGGAGCGGAACACCTGGAAAAAGACATTCCCTGAGGGATTTTGCCCACCCCGAGGTGTCAGCTCCATGAGCAGGGAGAGAGGAGCATCCCCAAGTGCTGTCAGGGCTCTTGGAACATTCAGAGGGGCTTTTGGCAGCACAGGAAGACCCCCACAGAATCCACCCCGTGCTCCCAGCCCCAGCCAGGAGGAGATGGAATTTCCTCGGGATGTGTGAGGAGTGGAGGAGGGTAAAACAGCTCCTTTTGGCCAAGACCCCCACCAGAATCCCAGGCTGGGGCTGGAGAGAGGAGGAAGAGAAGGAGGAATATTTTTCCCCCCCAACAGCTCATGATGTCAGAGCACAAAACTGTCACTTCGTGGTTTGTTTGCCCTTTCCCCCCCTCTTTTTTAAGATCAAAGAATCCCAGAACGGTTTGGGTTGGGAGGAACCTTAAAGCCCATTCAGTCCCACCCCCTGCCATGGGCAGGGACACCTCCCACCAGCCCAGGGTTCTCCAAGCCCCGTCCAACCTGCCCTTGGACACTTCCAGAGATCCAGGGGCAGCCACAGCTTCGCTGCCCACCCTGTGCCAGGGCCTGCCCACCCTCCCAGCCAACAATTCCTTCCCAGTATCTCACCCATCCCTGCCCTCTGGCACTGGGGAACCATTCCCTGTGTCCTGTCCCTCCCTGCCTTGTCCCCAGTCCCTCTCCAGCTCTCCTGGAGCCCCTTCAGGCCCTGCAAGGGGCTCTCAGGTGTCCCTGGACCCTTCTCCTCTCCAGGTGACCCCCCCAGCTCTCCCAGCCTGGCTCCAGAGCAGAGGCGCTCCAGCCCTGCAGCATCTCCAGGGCCGTTCCCTTCTTCCGGGGTGGGGGGCAGCGCTGGGGGGAGGATCGCGGCCCTGCAGACACACAGACACACACACACAGAGCCGCCGCTCGGTGGGCAGCGCAGGGCACGGCCCGGCCCGGACTCACCGGGGCCGCTCCGCCGCCGCCACCTCCTCCTCCTCCTCCCGCCGCTTCCGGTCGCGCGGCGCTGACGCCACTTCCGGTCCGCCCCCCGCCACGTGACGCACGGGCCACGTGCCGAGTCCGGAGGGGGCAAGTCACGTGGCAGCCCCGGGAGGGGTGCGGGGAACGGGGAATGGGATCGGGATCGGGATTGGAATTGGGATCGGGATTGGAATTGGGATCGGGATTTGGATTGGGATCGGGATCGGGACTGGGATAGGGATAGGGATTGGGATCGGGATCGGGATTTGGATTGGGATTGGGATCGGGAACGGGATTTGGATCGGGATTGGGATCAGGATTTGGACTGGGACTGGGATAGGGATCGGGATTTGGATTGGGATTGGGATTGGGATCGGGATCGGGATCAGGATCGGAATGGGGATTGGGATAGGGATCGGGATTGGGATCGGGATTAGGATAGGGATCGGGATTGGGATCGGGATCGGGATTTGGATTGGGATTGGGATCGGGATTGGGATAGGGATTGTGATCAGGATTGGGATAGGGATAGGGATTGAGATCGGGATGGGCATCGGGATTTGGATTGGGATCGGGATTAGGATCAGGATTGGGATTGACACTAGGATCGGGACTGAGATTGGGCTGGGGATCGGGATCAGGATTGGGATTAGGATGGGGATCCTGGGGCCTGGAGGGGCTGCTCCCGGCACAGGGGGGTTGTGGGCGGCTGTGCCGGGTGCCCCAGGGGAGCTGGGAGTGCACGGGAAGGAGCTGGAGCTGCTGGAGAGGCCAGAGGAGGCCCCGGAGATGCTGCAGGGCTGGAGCCCCTCTGCTCTGGAGCCAGGCTGGGAGAGCTGGGGGGGTCACCTGGAGAGGAGAAGGGTCCAGGGACACCTGAGAGCCCCTTGCAGGGCCTGAAGGGGCTCCAGGAGAGCTGGAGAGGGACTGGGGACAAGGCATGGAGGGACAGGACACAGGGAATGGCTTCCTAGTGCCAGAGGGCAGGGATAGATGGGATATGGGATACTGGAAAGGAATTGTTGGCTGGGAGGGTGGGCAGGCCCTGGCACAGGGTGGGCAGAGAAGCTGTGGCTGCCCCTGGATCTCTGCAAGTGTCCATGGCCAGTCTGGATGTGGCTTGGAGCACCCTGAGCTAGTGGAAGGTGTCCCTGCCCATGGCAGGGGGTGGCACTGGGTGGTCTTTAATGCCCCTTCCAACCAGAACCGTTCTGTGACTGTGTCATTCCATCACCCTTCTGGCTGCAGGTGCCCTCAGGGTACCTGCACACCCACAGATGCCCTTCCTGTGTCCCCAGAGAGCCACCAGCCTGTGGGGCTGCCCCCCACCACTGTGGGGTCATGAGTGGGGGCTCCTGTCTGGGCTGTGCCTGTCCCTGCAGCCCCACCGGCGCGACAAGGGGGATCGAGGTGACAATGGGCCTGTGGAGGGGTCATTAAGGGGACAATGGACATGTGGAGCTGCTCTGGTCCAACCCCCTGCTCCAGCAGGGCCAAGCAGAGCCCCTTGGCCAGGGCTGGGGCCAAACAGACCTTGGAGTATTTCCAACAATCCCCACTGGGCCCAGAAATCTCTCTCCTGTCCCCTGCGGGCTTTCAGCCTTGGCAGGGAGCAATGAAATACAGCCTGGAGCTTTTCTTAGTCCTTGGATCACTTCCTTAGCACTTGGAATTCCTTCCTTAGCCCTTGGATCCCTTCTTACCCCTTGGGATCTCTTGGTTAGCACTTGGATCGCTTCCTGATTTTTCTACCAGGTGAATTTCTTGTTCATCTCCTCTTCTCACCAGCCTTTTATCCCCTGGCAACCGAGGAAATGACATTTCCAGGAGTCCAGGAGTTGGAGAGCCTCGCTGGCTGGTGGCACCTCGCGCCTTAAACCTGAGGGAACTCACGGAATTCCCTGACTCACTTTGCCCTGTCAGACACCAGCTTTGTCACCAGAGGGCAGGAGATCTCTAATAAAGCTGCATTTGGGAAGAGTGCTGGAGATGTGGGGGGTTTTTTTTAAAGGAAAAATAATGTTTATCCGTTGCTTTGATGTGACTCTTGACTCAGCAGCTGGGTGGGATCCTTTGGAGTAAAAAGCTTCGGGAGGGTTTGGATGTGGTGCTACCTCCCTGGTGGGGAGGGAAGGGGGAATGGACCTTGGCCTGGGGCCTGCATCCAAATCCTCCCTGGAAACATCCTCCTCCCCACCCCAAACATCCAGAATCCAGCAGGAATTTCCTGCATTTTGACAGTTTTCCAGCCCCTTCAGCCCATGGTGGGGAAATTGGGGAACCCCCCCCACCAAGCTGCTGCAGTGGGGGATGTGGATGCTCCAAGCAAGGTCTTGGCACAGGAGGGAGGGGGAATTGCCTTCCCACAGCTACAGCTGGATCCAAGACACCTCCACCTGGATTTTGTCTCCCCCAGCATGTCCTCACCTGGAAATTGGTCCCTCTGAAAGTCCTCACCTGGCCTGGGAGCAATTTAAGCCCTGAATATTGAGAGGTCTTGGATGTGGGCTGTGGGATTGATGGGAAACCTGTTTCTGTCTCAGCTCTGGGACATCCCCAGGGGATCCAGACACATCCCTGGGGGTCTGAGCTGAGGTGACACCACCAGCACTGATGTGTGTCCAGCCCTGTGGCCACCACCATGGCCCTGTGGCTTGTTCTTGGGTGCTTGAAGGGAACAACTTTTCCTTGTGCCCTGAGAGAGCAGGACTGTGGCACATCCCACCTGGACATGGACACGTGACATGTCCTGCTCCGCTCCCACCCACCCACCTTCCCCTTCCCACTCCAGACGTCAGCTCTCCATCCTCCAGGATGGGAACTGCAGGGAAGCTGTCATGGGTTTCTGTAGCTGAATTTTAGTAGCAGGGGGGGCTCTCCAGGGTGGTCTCTGTTGGGAGCTGCCAGAAGCTCCCCCTGTGCTGTGGAGCCAAGGACAGCCAGGGCCAGGAGGGACCTCCTGCTGGTGGCCACAGTGGAGCCAATGAAGGATCCCAGTGGCAGCTCTGGGATCACAGAGGGAAGAATTGAGGAGTGTGGGGCAGTTGGGAATTGCAGCCATGGGAGAACAACACAGAGCCCAAGGTGGGAGCAGGAGGAGGAGAAGGAGGGAGCCCACGCTGGAGCAGGGGGGGAAGGACTGAAAGCTGTGCCCCCCCTGCAGCCCCTGGAGATCCCTCGGGGGGCACAGACCCCCCTGCAGCCCCTGGAGATCCCTCGGGGGGCACAGACCCCCCTGCAGCCCCTGGAGGAGCAGGTGGATGCAGAAGGAGCTGTTGTCCTGTGGGAGGCCCAGGATGGAGCGAGATCCTGCAAGAGACTTGCAGCCAGGACTCCTGCAGAAGGAGACCCACCTGGAGCAGGTTTTCCCCCAGCAGAAGTGTTGCCCGGGGGGTGGACTCACCTTGGAGAGGTCTCTCGAGGACTGTCCCCCGTGGGAGGGACCCCAGGGGAGCAGGGGAAGGACTCAGAGCTGTGGCCCCCCTGCAGCCCGTGGGCAGGACCGTGGGGGAGCAGGTTGTCCCCCTGCAGCCCACGGAGCCCATCGGGGGGCAGAGACCCGACTGCCCCCCATGGAGTGACCCCCAGGACAAGAGCAATGGCAGCAACAACACCCACCTGCAAACCTCCCATTCCCTGCTCCCTGGAACTGCTGGGGGGAGGGAGGGGGGGGAGGAGAGGGGTGTTCTGGGCACTGATTGATTTCTGACTTTAAGATTTATTACCTTTAGTTTTAGTTTTTCTCTTGTCAGTAATAAATTTAAGTATTTGGCCACTCTGAGTTTGCTTTGCCATTCTCTCTCTCAGCTGTTTTTGCCTTTTCTCCTTTTCCCTTTCCCTCTGGGACAGGGTGGCCTGGAGGTTTGGGTGGACAGCGGGTGAAAACCACCACAAAAGCTCTGTTCTCAAAGCTGCTGGTACATCCAGGGTGAGGTTCTCCCCAGCCAGGCTGTGGGTCCATCCCAAAATCCCCCCCCGTTTCCCATCCCTTCTCCCAGCCACAACACAACGACACAAACCACACAGTCGTGTTTTTAAAACAGGGCCTTTCTCCATTTTATTTTGCCCAATAAAAATCCTTCACAGTCAGGAAGAGAGAGGAGAGCTCGGAGATACGTATACATATAGATCTGCATGTCTATTTATATATATACATACCTCTGTACAGATATATATTCACCGTAGAAAATGGCAAAGGCAGTAGCTCTGCACATCTGGAGAACCCAATGGAGACATACAACAGACCAGCAGGACCTTGGGAAGTGTGGTGGAGTTTTAACAAGACCTTCCAAGACAGATACACCTTTGCTGTACAGAAATCCCACAACGCTGCGTGTTTCCTCTTCCCCCCCTTTTTTTTTCCCCCCGCAACCTCTTGTCTTTAAACACACTTTACAAACCAGAGGCAAAGTCGAGACAACGGTGTTTTGGAAGTGACCAGTGGACAGGAGAGACACCCAACTCGATGGAGTTCTTTTTTAAATATATTTTTTTTTAATTTTTTCTTTTAAAGTATATATATATATATATAATTTTTGATTTTTTTTTACAGATTTTTTTATTTATAATTTTTTTTTGTTTGTTTTGTTTTGCTTTTTTTGTAAAGTCTCGTTAAACGCAGTTTGGAGAACCAGCAACAGTCAACGCAGAAACAGAACAGTGACGGAGTCGAGTTCAGAACACTTCTGGTTGGAATTCACAGTCAAGAGCAGAGAGAGAGAGAGACAGAGAGAGGGAAGCCCAACGGGAGGGAGGAAAGCAGGAGGCTGGGATCCAATTTACAGTCGGGAATGTCTGGATTGGGATGAGGGGTCTGGTGCAGAAGGTCCTGCACGTGGTGGGGCTGGGGAGCCGTGGCTGTTATTGCTGGTGAAGTGGGACAGCAGGCTCGCTCAACCCCGACCTGGGATGTGGGGATTTGGGAACATCGGGATCTTGGTGGGGTGTGGGAGGGAAGGGGGACACAGCTATGGATCTGCAGGAGGACAGACGCGACTCGGCGACGTGTTTGGGACGAGGGGACCCTCGGAAGGCTGAGAGGGGCTGCCCTCGGCTCACAGCGATTACCAGGTCCAGGGGAGTGCAAACAAAGACACCTCGGAGGGGCCCCAGCCCCGGGTGGGCTCGGCGGGGACCCCCTGCCTGGAAAGGGACTGCATAGACACGGTGTGTGTGCAGCATTTTCATGGTGCCAGCGCTGGGGATGCTCCTGCACCGGGGCTGGAGCTCTGCCGGGGGCTGCTCGGCTCCTTCCAGGCACTGGAGGAGGAGGGAAAGGGACCTTCTCCTCCAGGAGGGCAGCCTGGCTCTTGGGAATGGCAGAACCAAGGTTTTCCCAAGGTTTTCTGGTTGCCACCAGCTCCGTGAGCTCAGACATCCCCGTGGCTGCCACGTGGAGAACACCCGTGGGGTGGGACCAGGAGGGGATGGATCACACCTCCCGGGGACCCACACTGGATAAGGGCAGCTCTGGGTGAGCGAGACCACCAAGCTCAGACTGGTGGTTGGAGCCAGACTGGACCTCACTCGCATCCCTTTCTGAAGGAGGAGAGCCCAGGGCTGTGAAGGTATTCAAGGGAATATTGGCTTGGTTAATATTCCCAACCAGAGTTGGGAAGAGTCCCTTTGAGATCTCCCTAGAGAAACCTATTGCTTTGGGACAGAAAGCAGAGACTTTCTGCTGGAGAAGACAGATCTGTGAAAGAGCTGTGAGAACACAACCTTGTCCCAGGCTCCAGACCTGACACGATCCCCTTCGGCGGGAGAACCAGGGAGGAGAATTATCCTGAAAATGTTCTGGTGGAACATCCTGTTGGGAAACCCAACATCTGCAGACAGCTGGATGAGATTCCAAGCCCTCAACAGGCTGGGGGGTCCTGTGTGCCCCTACAGGTCTCATAGATCCCTCACCCCCCTGTTTTTCCAGAGGGTGGCAGGACCAGGGAGCCCCAGAGCTGGTGGGTGGGATGTTGTGATGGTGTGAAGCCCTGGGCAATGACCTCATGGGAATGTCCTTCAGCAGGAAGTCAGATTGCTCTTGGAGGTTAAGCAGGGCTGATGGAGATGCCATGGGAATGATGGAGAGGAGAGGATCAGCAGTCTGGAAAGCTCCTCTGATGGCAGGGTTGGGTTGTGTCAATCCCAGAGGGGCTGTGGGCTCCAGCTCCATGCTCAGCTGTGTCTGGAAGAGTTCTGGGACAGTCACTGATCGCTCCAGTGGGATAGGGAAGATCTGAAAGGATGCAGGAGAGTCTGGAGAGCTGGGGCAGAGGAGTGGGGCACAGGCAGCACATGAGCAGATCTTCAGCAAGGGGTTTTGGTGAACAGCAACTCTATAAAGGGGCTGCAAGGCTTAGGATGAAGGGTTGGATTAAATTAACAGTGAGTTGGACCCTCTCCCTCACAGGAATGGAGTGGAGAAGGCTGAGCACAGCTGGGGAGCAGAGACAGGGTGAAGAGGCATCTGCCCAATGCCCAGACCCACCTGAACCCCATTCACAGGAGCCCTGACCTCCCACTGGCCTGTGCCCCTCTTGCCACGGCTGGGACCAGGTCCAGAAGCCTCCATGGAGCCAAGTGGGGCAGAGGTGCCTTCAGCACCCCAAGCAGGAGGAGCAAAGGCTGCCTTAACCTTGGAATTTGGTTCCCTGGTAAGGACGGTGCTGAGGATGCCCTGGGGTGAGGACACCAGCAGGACTACCAGTTCTCAGGATACACATTTTCCTGGACAGTTCCCACTGAGCCAGAACTAGTCCTTGACTGGACCCTGTAGCAATGTCTGTTGCTAAACTGGAGACTTCTCACCCTAAAGACAGGAGAAATGACTGGGCATGCATCCTTTCTGCTTCCCAAAAGGGGAATTGCATCCATCCTCCTCCAGGGAACAGTCCCTGGTCCACCTTCTCCCTGGGCAATGCATGGAGCTGCATGGTGTGGCTGTGGAAGATACTGGTGTAACCATCTGGGACACCCAGCTCACCCTGGAACTCCTTTCTATGCTGTCCTGGGTAGCACAGGAATGGCCTCTCAAGGACCTGCAAACATTCCCAGGTGAGACACAGGGAAATCCAAGCCCTTTCCTGTCCTCTGCCAGCTCTCATTCCCCTCTTCCAGACCACACCAGCCCCATCTCTCCCCAATAGGTTGGGACACAGCTCCAAGCATGCAGTCCAACACCCTCCAGAGATCTTTGGTCACGTTGCTCATGAGCTCACCACCTTGGGGGAGCTCTAAAGTGCCACTGCAAGGGGCAGGAGTGGGGCAGGATGGTCCTGCCCATGGGAAGAGCTCCAGGGCGACACCACTGGGAGCCACTGTCTGTGGGACACAAGGTGGGCAGAGGGGACTTCAGCCTTAACCAGGGGACAAGGGCCAATCCTGGGGCAGGGTGACAGCAACAAGCAAAGCAGGACAGAGCAACACCAGAGCTGGAGTCAATCCTGATGGGATTGCTTTCCTGGGAGGTGCTGAGCCCTGGATTCTGCTGCCACAGCTCCAGGGATGCCGAGAACCCTCCGTGCCAATGCAGTGTCGGTGCTGCTGGTGCCACTCGCCCAAAGAGGAGCCACTGAGGCTTCTTGTCTCCACCTCCTAAAGAGAAACCAGAACCTTCTTGTCTCTATCTCCCAAAGAGGAACCAGAGAGCCTTCTTGTCTCCATTTCACCACCGAACACACCAGGCTGGGCTCTCATTTCCATCCAGGTACACTCCCCTCTGTGGAGCCCCAAGAGCAACCACCAGGTTCCTCTGTGGAGAGTGGCAACCCCGAGGGGAGGACACAGTGGCAGCAGCTCAGAGGGACCGTGGGAGGCACCACAACGTGCCGTGGCGGTGGCTTCACCCTTGGGGTGAGATGGAATTAGCCCAGCGAGGTGGGCGTCTGGCAGCAACAGCAGCCAGCCTGGGAGGGATGGGGGAGCAAAGGAAAGATTTTCCCTGGCACGGGGACAACCTGCTTAGCCCACATCCTCAGGGATGGAAGGCTCTGGAGATGATGGGTGTCCTCTGTTGGCCGTGCCTGGAGCGGCTGTGTGCGTGGTGTGACACCAGAGCTGCTTCCAGGACTTCCCACCGCTGGCCTGGCTGTCCCAAAGATCTTGTGTCAGGCATTCCAGAGCATCTCTAATGTCTGCAGACCCCGCGTGTGGGTGAGTGACCTGAGACCCTCGTGGCCACAGCTTGTGGTGGTGGCCAGTGGCAAGCTAGAGGTGATTTTGGGGGCAGGACTTGGAGTGTTGCACATGAGCCAGGATATCCCACCGAATCCCGTTAGCATCAAGGTGGAGTGGTCAAGGCTGTGGTCAAGGCCAAACTCCATATGGAGTTTCATGGGACAGAAACATGTTGTCAGCCCAGCTTGAGCCACCAAAGGACATTCCAGCCTCCTTGGCCACTCCCAGGGTGTGTCACCAAAATGCCCATGTGGCACCCCCTGGCTATTTCACCCCAAGGCTGAGACCCCAGAGCCTCAAGGCAGACCTGGTGTGGGATGGGAGACTTGTGAAAGCGTTAGGACCTGGAAGGGGTCAGGTGAGCTCCCACCCGGGCAGAAACACCAGGAATCCAGGTGTGGCACCATCCTTGTGCTCCATCCCTGCTGAGCAAAGGGCAGAGGATGTGATAGGGGGCAGGGCATCCAGCTGTGGGGAGAAGGGATCCCGGGCAAATCCCGCAATCCTGAAGCCCAGGAATCACCTGTTGGATTGGAGAACTTGCCAAAACCAGCCGGATTTTATGGCCCCAGAGCACAAGGGTGTGGTTTCTGCAGGACAGCCGAGTGCTTGGGGGGGGATCCCGGGCAAATCCCAAGGGAGGGAAACCCACCAGCAGCAGCACAGTGTCTCAGTGGGTGTCTCCAAGGCTCTGTCATCCAGGGAATGTCCACAGTTGAGGTCGCTTAGATCTGGATCAAAACTCTTGATCAAAGTGATGCAGCGAAGAAGAACGTGAAGGGACTGGACGTTTCCTCCTCCAGGGTGGAAAAGCAGTCCTTGCCACTCCCGCTCCATCCCAAGCAGTCCCTGATGGATGCACTGGGAGGCCATCAGGCCCCTGGGCAGTCCTGAACCCCCGTGTGCCTCCAGGTTTCACTGGATCCATCAAGACACTCTCATTCCTGGTACCTGCTGCAAAAAAAGATCAAGGAAAAGGATGATGGGGCAAACCTGACAGCTGCTGGATGGGCCCAGGAGTGTGGGGAGGCCACACAAGCCCCTGCTTCTCCTGCCCATGGATTGGGAAGCAGCTCTGGTGAGGAGGTGTCCATTGCTCCTGAGTGTTAACGCCGTAAGGAATTGTGTGCAGCCCCTCAACAGCAGATCCTGGAAGCTCAGTGGCTCTGGGACTCTTCTCCACAGCCATCAGGAGTCAGACCTGACCTAATCCAGCTTTTATGGCTGGTCCTGGGATAGGGGCTCAGCCTGAGCTGGAGTTTTTCTGACTGATGAGTTATGCCTTCCTCCAGCTCCAAAGACATAACTCCAGCAGCAGTGGTGGGAAAAGACAGGAACCATCAGCTGGGATCTTGAAATGCCCTGGTGTTGCTGCACATCTCCATTTTCCACAGCTCCAGGGATCTCTGCCAGCCACCAACAGCTCCTGGCCAGCAGCACTGTCTGATGACCTTGGCTGGTGGGACTAACTGCAGTCTCCTCTCTCTTTGCTCAGCCTGGAGCTCACCACAACAGTGCTTGTTCCCAAACTGAAGGTCAGACCTTGTGATGAAAAAGGGAGTTTTTGGGAAAGGGAACATGGAAAATATGCAGGTTCAGGGCTTTTGCTTGGAAGGTCTTCAGCCCCTCAACGCCCTGAGGTTCTTCTTTCTTATGCAGATGGAATGTGAGCTGGCCAACCTCTCCCCAGAGTCACCTCACAGGCACTCCACGATGTCCCAGTGCTAATTTGGACTTTGTTCTTCTGTCTTCTCCCGAGGACAAAGAGCCAAAATTCCCACTCACGTTGACCCCTTTGGCCACCGCCCGACCTGTGCAAACTCCACTTGGTCATATTCTTCTCCCCTTCACTCTGAGTCCTGGTAACAGAAGTGTCCATGGAAGGGAGAACTGAGCCTGCTCTGCCCACGTTTTCCAGCTGAGCTCTGGGTGTTGCTGCCTCGGTGACTGTGGGATTTGGTTATGGTCGTACCAGGGCAGAAGCACTTGAGTGACCTTCAGCATTTCCCCTTCTGACGGCTCAGAATTAGGAGCTGAATATTTCCTGAAGCTGGGCCTGTGTTATCTCCATCCCTGGAATATGTGATGCCACGTGGGATGGCTGTGGGTGCTGTTGGGAAGGGCTGAGGATCACCCCCTTGGAATCCAGCTGGGATGTGCCCCCTGCAACTTCTGAGTGAGGCTCAGATGCTGTTTTTAAGTAGACCCTGGACCAAGAGAGTGCCCCAAAGCATCACTCATTTGGGGACAGGGTGGCACAGTTGCCCAGTGTTGGGGCAGATTGCTAAAGCTTCAGGTTGCATAAACATCCCGTGGGTTTGGAGGCTTCCCCAAGCCTTGATCCCATTGATTTTGGGAAGTAAGAGGGCTCTTGCGAAGGGAAACTAGCTTGGATTTCCAAGCTTTTTTCTTGCTGTAGCCAGCTCGGGTATGTAGTAAGAGTAAGGGGACCAAGGCAGAGGTGGGAGAGTATTTCTGCTCCCAGGGTTGGTCACAACCCAGGAGAGGAGTGGAACTGCAGAAGGAAACCACAAGGAAATGAAAACGCAGCTCCGCTGAGCCTCCAAAGAGACTCCTGCTGGGAGATCATTCCTTGTTGGCTTCTGTAACCAGGACAGGCTCATCCTGCTCCTCAAGGATGTCCCTAACCTCTTGCAACCACGGTAGCCATGGGCTGACAAGAGGGAGTCGTCTGGCAGAGATATGTCTGGTTTCACTGAAATCAGCAGCCGACCTCACGCTGACTCCACTGAGACCATCGTCTGGACAGGATGCAGAACAGTGAGTCGGCTCGTGATCCCGAGACCTTTGCTCCGTTAGCCAATGTGGCTAAAAACGTCCTGGCAAAACCCCAAAAAACCCCAAGGACAAACCTGCCACTCTGACCTGTTTGTTTCGCTGCGTGGAAAACGCTCGGGAAAGCAAAGAAACCGAACACGACCCTCCAAAACATCCAGCGGAGGAGGGGTGAAGTGGAGGAGAGGGGGTGGCAGCCTCCAGCGAAGTAACAGTCCTGGCAGATTAGAGAAGAGCCAATCGACCCTCACCAGCTCTACTGGTCAAAACAACCCCAAGGAGATGTTGCATCATCGATAGGAAACCAACGCACATCCACAGTTGTTTAACCTACGGGGCACAGAAGTAGAGAGTGGTAGCGTGTTATCCTTCGGAAGGTCACCAGCTTGAGCAGGTAGGACATGCACAGCAATAAAAAAGTCCCGTTGTGTTGTGGTGGTGCCTCCTCAGATCTCGGTGGACTCTATTCTCTCCAGCCTGGAGGGAGTCCACGTTTTCTTCTCCTCGGTGTGCGGCGGGCTGGTGGCCTTGGTGTTCATCTCGCTCACCTTGTGCTCCAGGAGCTGGTTCTTCTGGTACATCTCCACGTAGTTCAGCTGCAGCTGCTTCTGGTACTTGATGACCTTCTCCTTCTCCTCCTGCCACGTGCGCCGCTCCTCCTCGAAGTCCATCACCTGCTGCTCCCGCTGCTGCCGCTCCAGCCTCAGCTCCGTCTGGAGCCGCTCCACCTCCTTCCGCAGGGTGTTCACGCTGTCCTCGCTCTGCCGCTGCATCTTGGCCTCGTCGCTCTCGCACGCCAGTGGGTCCCGCAGCTTCTCACCCGATTCCCCCCCGAAAGGCCCCGGGGGTCCCATGCTGGCCAGAGTCCTCTTCAGGCCGGACACCTCCAGCTCACAGTGGTTCAGCTTTTCCCTCAGCACCTGCACCTCGCTCATCTTGCGCTGCAGCTCGCCCTCGCAGATCTCCAGGTTGACGCTCTTGGAGCTGTAGGAGTCCTTCAGGGTGAGGATCTGCTCCTCCTTCTCCCGCAGGAAGTTCTTGCCTTCCTTGAGCTGCGACCGCAGCCCCACGATCTCGTTCAGCTTCTGGGAGACGTCTGCCTGGGAGTCCTTCAGCTGCTGCTTGAGCAGGGAGATCTCACCTGCCTTCTGGCACACCTGTGGGAAGAGCATCGTGAGGCTTGGGGAGCCACCACCCCTGCTTGTGAAAAGCACCCTCCTGGAGGACTGAGTGCCAGCCTTCAACAGGACCTAGACCATGCCAAAGACCTAAAGGTTGTCCCTACGTCTAGGGTGGAGTGGATTTGGTGTGTTTTCCTGGCTCTCAGGACCTGCTGCTGTTCCCAGCTGGAGCTGTCCAAACAGCCAGGCCAAGTGCTGTGGTCCTCCCCAGCACTGAGACAGCGACACTTCCCTCTCTGCATTTGTCTTACTCACCCAACCACAAACCTGTGGTGCTCGACTCCAAACCCTCTGCTCTCAGCAGGAGTTTTCCCACTGATCTCAGTGGCATCTGAACCTTGAACAAGCCTGAGACGGAAACATCTCAGACCCAGAGACCACCCAGGCTCTCCCTGAGCACTGGGAGAGTAGGACAGGATGATGTTACTTACTCATCCTGTGATGCCTTCCTTCCCAAAGACTCCCAGAGAACCCTGGAAGTGTCCAAGGCTTCAAGGAGTAACCTGGTCTAGTGGAAGGTGGCCCTGCCCATGGCAGGGGGTTGAAATGAGATGGTCCTCCAGGTCCCTTAGCAGACCTGGGTGAGCAGAGCAGGTGACCAAAGGAAGGTTCTGGGATGTATTTTTAGAGACTTTGCAACAAGTCTCCACTAAACTCTGCTGAACATCTGCAAATAGCACCTTTCAGAGCCTAATCAATCCCAGCTTCATTGGCTTCCCATCAGGATCAGCAGAAAAGGGTCTTCTGGATTCTAAAGCTACATTTTTTTCCTCTGCACTCTTAATAAATTTAAAATTTCTAAGCAGCCCCATGGAAGGATTAAAATTCTTCACATGATCAAGCTGAAAAAAAAGGGTATGTTAGCACTGGTTATACAAACAGACTTGGATAAAATGTTCTAAAAATAGAAACAGCAGGAAAAAATTTTGTAGGACTCAACAGGAGAACTGGAAGGAGGAATTTGCCTTCCAGCCTTTTAAGAGAGATAAACTTATTAACAACTGAAGACAGTGTGTTGCAATGGAAAGCAGGAGGCAGACTTGGCTATCCATATCATTTTTAGCTCAGTTGCTTTTTATCCTCAGTTTAAAACAAAAAAAAAAATAATTGAAATATTTCAAAAGCAGTCTCAAGGTTTGCCCAAACACAGCTCTTAGAGGAATTTAATTAAAATAGACTTAAACCTGGTTTGGGGAGGCACAAACACCTGCATGGAAAGAGTTGTTGTTCCCTGAGACTGGATTTAAGCGTCCCAAGTTGGGGTGACCAGGCTGTGAATAATTAACCAGCACGGGAGGTGTGCAGGGAAAGTTGTGCTTATTTCAGTTGAATGGAAAACAAGAGGTTTGGGACTCAGACAAACGAGGTGACAAATGTCATCTGCTGCCTGGAGGCCACCAACCCACAGCCATTATCTGCCAGTCAACTTAGGGCACAGGGGAGGAACTTTGGGCTACTGGAACCCTTGATGAAAACCTCACCCAAGGTCTGCTACCACAAGGCTCTTACCTCCCACTTGGTCTCTTCAATCTTTGGGAGAAACTCAGCCTGCTCCTTCTTGAAAGCCACAAATTTCTTCTCCAGCTCCTCCCGCTGCTGCAGGAGTTGTCCCATGTCATCTTGGAGTTTTTTTTTCTCCTGCTGGAGCTTGAAAATTTGGAGCTGCAAAGCCTGCTGGGCCCGCTGAGCCTTTTTGGAGACCTGCTGCAACTTGTTGGCATAGTTCTGCCTCAGGTCCTCCATCTCCCTCTCCCAGATCTTCTGCTTCTCCTCGAACACCTGGAAGATGGCCGCCTCGCTCTTGTCCAAGTTCCTCCTCATCTGGAGGACCTCCTGCTCCTTCTCCCACAGCCTGTCCTCCAGGTCCTGGATGATGTCATCGGTGGAAGGCGAGTGGAAAGGCATCGTCTCATTGAGATGGTTCAGCCTGCTGAAGGAGGAGGTGCTCTTGCTGGAGGAGCGCCCGCTGTCTGAGGTAGATATCCCGTTGTAGCCCACGATGTTCTTCTCCACGTAGGTGGTGCCGATGCGGTTGATGTGGCTGGTGGAGGCGCTCATGGGCCCCACGTGTTGGCTGTAGCCCGTGCCGTAGGTGGGCAGGCTCGTCAGGGAGTTCCTCCCCGAATCTGAGAGCCCCCCGCCTTGGTTTGTAGTCCTGTTAAGGCTGCCCTTGTCAAGCCCGCTCTTGGCCGCGGACGGGCTATTGCTGTTGGCGTGGGTCAGGCTCTTCCTGTTCTCTGCCATCCCGTTGCTCTGCGGCGGGCAGAGGTTCTGCATGGAATGGAAGTTTTTAGGGACTACTGGCTTAAAGGCTGAGGGTCTAACTAAGGGCTCATTGCTCTGCAAAAGGAAAAAGGACCACGCGTCAAACACACGCAGGAGGCTCGGTAACGACACAGCAGAAAAGAGACACATCGGCACAGGGTGGGGCTGCTGGGGTCAAATTCACCTCGGCCTTGGCTCCATCTTACACCTCTTTATGCCCTGGGCCATTTGGGGTTGTGCTTGAGGGGCCTGTGGTCACTGGTAGGGCAGCACTTTGCCTTCCCTTGAGCCAAATGAAAAAAAAGCACTCTCGGCTGGCCCCAAACCTGCGTGATTTGCCCCCTAGAGTGCTCCTCGGGCTGCCACTTGCCTCCCAAACGTGATCAAAGCAACTATGACTGTGGCTGATTGAATTTTGCAGGACTCTGTTGCTGAAAGCTGAATCCAACCCTTGGATCAGCAGCTATTTTGCCCCAGGAGCATCGTGTCTCACTCCTGCTGGGAGTGATCTCCTCCTGTGTGGATCTCATGCTCTGACGGGAGCAGGTAGGAGCTGCAACTCCAGCAATGACCCCAGGCAAGGAACACACTGAGACTGCTCATCGCTTGAGTATTTGTGTTTTCCGTGGGGGGAGAAGGGACCACAGGGATTTAGAAAGGATTTTAAAAACCTTGCACATTCCTTGCCCCATCAATGCACCTGAAGGAACAAAGTTTCCTCGAGATGGGATTGAGTCTCCCCTGCTGCATGTGGGGTTTTAGGTGAAAATTAAACCAGAGGAATCAAAGATGTTTTGGAAAGGCCTTCTGGGAGAAACAGAAGGAGTCCCAGTGAGCAGGTGGGAGACCAGAACCCTGGTGCCTGGCATGTGAGACTGAGATGGACCACGGGGGCCTGTGGATTAACAACCCAGGAAAAAAGGCCACCAAATGCTGCAGAAATAGCAGTGGACACAAATGATGGAAGTCACTGGAGCAGAGCTTCAGGTGACTTAAAACACCACTGGCTCTGGGGCTCTGCTCCTCCAGGCCTGAGAGATTTTGCTCCCTCAAGTCAATGTGAGCCACGAGGACTGGGCTGGGCTGGGTGACAATGTTTACAGGGGTAGTTTCAAGCCTTGTCAGCTTGTCCCTCACAAGGGATTTCGAGCAGATGCTCAGAGCTGCTTTCAAGCCACAGCTTTAGTTGGCAGTGGGCGGTTGGAAATTGCCTATAAATGGTACAAAACATGAGTGGGACTCACATGCTGGACCTAATGTAACAAGAGCCAACTCCAGCTCCCTCCCCATCTCTCACAGGGGTAGGATCAGCATCTTGGGGACACTGGAATAGCCAGTGACTTAATTATTGGTTTAAATGAGCTGGAAACTTTGCTGTGGAATATCTGTGATCATTCTCTTGGGTTCCTCAAGAACTAACAACCCCCTTGAAAGTGATAAGGATTCTATGATCTGTATGTAAAATGCACAGAGTAAGAACTGGGCCATCTGCCAGGACTGCCTGTTTGCCCAAGGCTTCCTGGGCAGTGTTTTCAGGGCTGTGCCGTGGCCATCAAGCATCTCCAGGAGGTGGAGGGTCTCTCACCTGGTCGAGTTTGCCAGAGATTGGCAATATCTTTGGTGGGTTCCCGGGCTCTCGGTACTGGGGCGGAGGCGGCAGGTTCTTCTCATTGTTGGTGGTCACGTTCCCACAGATGTCCACCTTCACCTTCTCGCTCTTGCGCAGCTCGCCGTTGATGTAGAGGGAGTTGGAGACTTTCTCTGACTTGTAGGTCTTCTCCTCGCCCGAGTAGCGAGCGGGGACGTCCCGCGTGGAGGAGTAGCCATTGCGGGAGCCCTCGCCCTGCCGGCCGCTGCCCTGCGTCCGGGTGCCCACGCTCTTCATGGCAAACTCCTGGTCGTTGGCCACTCCGCTGCCCACGCTCCCCATGGCGCTCCTGGGGCCGCTGCGGGATGGCCGGGCGGCGAAGCCGGGCAAGTGCTCCGGGCTGGGATAGGGCGGGTCACTGAGGATGGGCAGCGTCTCCAGCGTGGCCATGGCAGCGTCGGGGGGAGGTGGAGGCACGGGTCAGTGGCACTGTGAGGAGGAGGAGGAGGAGGGAGAGGAAAGGGCTGTCAAAGAGGTGCCTTTTACCCACCACCACTCCCCTTCACGGATCACTTTGCCCGGAGTATGGCATTGAGAGGATGATGGGGTTGTCCTCCTCTCTAGGAAGCCCTGACCCCCTTGGAGAAGCACTGAGTCCCCCCAAATCCCACTCATTGCACTCCTAAACCTCTCAGCCCAAGGGTTGAGTGCTCCTGGGGGAGGGAGTTTGGGTTTTATCAGCGATAGCTCTACAGTGTAGCTGTCAAAGAGGTGCCTTTAACCCACCACCCCCCTTTGTGGATCAGAGTCACATCCTGGAGTACGGCATGGAGCAGATGATGGGGTTGTCCTTCTCTCTGGGAAGCCCAGACCCCCTTGGAGAAGCACTGATGCCCCCCCCTAAATCCCACTCACTAAGCTGCTCCTAAACCTCTCAGCCCAAGGGTTGAGTGCTCCTGGGGGAGGGAGTTTGTGTGGGTTTTGTCTGGGACAGCTCTGCGGTGTTGGTCGGACATGACCGTTGGCAGTTCCCAAGGCTGAATCATTTCTGTCACTTTTCCCAGGTCTGAACAAGTTTGTGTTACCATTGGGATATAATTTCTCCATGCCTGGACCATCAGTAGGCTCATCCAATTCCTCTCTCCAGCCCAACTCTTAGGGATGATTCAACAAGGCTTAACAATGCACTTTCCATCTTTTCCTTTGGGACTGCTGCTCCCATGGACTTGAGCTTTTAGAAAGGTGCTTTTGTCCAGGTGTCATCCTAAATTTTCTTTTAAACCTTTATTCCCCTTCTTCATTGTATTAGGCTGTCCCTTGGATTGGACAGAACTAGGCCATGAGAAGTGGATAACATGCAAATAATGGTTTTAAAAGTCAAAGGACCTGGACTGTCCTGGGGTCAACTGTCCTTGGACCAATCCTGTCATGTCTGGATGCTCTTCCTCAGCTTTTACACAAAGATGTGAAATCTTATTTAAAGAAATAAAAGACTCACAACAACTTTTTTTTTGGTTGCCTCACTGAATAATGAAGAATTTGAACCCGTCCCAGCTCAGGATCTCATTACCTGAGGGAAGGCAGAAGGTGCAATGCATATTTTGGGTGATTGAAGTGAATCTTGGGTCTCTATACTTGGGGAAAGACACTCCAAACTCAATTCAGTCACTGGCTCATGGGTGTCCAGACCCCTTGGGGGTCTTTATGTCCTCCCAATGGTGCTCCAGAAAGGCTGGGCATCCCTGGAATCCTGACCAGTGTTCACCCAACCCTACTCAGTTCATTGTCTTGGTCCACATGGGCCAGAAAGGATGCCTTTTTTTTTTTGGTCACAGTTCCAGGTTTTCCAGGATAAACCAGTGTGGGGACGAAAGCAGGACTTAAGGGAAGTGGGAGACCCAGGTATCCCCCTGGATGGGATAACGAAAAGTCCTGCCTTTTGGAGAGAAGCTCAGGGATGGAGAGTCTCAGGCAGGGCCAGCAGGAAGAGGAGATGGAGAAAATCCCCATTTCATTGGGGTTTTTCCCTCTCTTTGGGGTAGGGATGTTCCTTCAGGCCTCCCTGAGTAAAACAGGAGAGCTGGGTTTATTTCCCAGGAGAGCAAGCTCAGGTCTGGAGCTCAGTTCCCATGTGGTGTCTCGGGGGGTCTTAATATTTGCACTAGTAATGGACTGGGGAAAGAATTTAAAAGGCTAAAGCAGCTTTCATCAAACTGCATTTCTGGAGGCTCCTCCTCCCTCTTTCCAGCCATCTCGTGCTGTCCAAAATGCAGCTCAAGTGTCACATGGTGGGCAGATGTGGCAAACTGCTGTGCCAGAGGGAGAGGACACGGAGCTGATGCCTGCAGTGAGCTGGCAGAGCTTCTGTGGTTGTGCTCACAGGGAGAAAACTGGCTTAAGGAGGTGCTCTGGTGATAAAGACCACCCTGAACCTGCCCCATCGTGGACAAGGGGACAAGGCAGCGGTGAGGCAGAGGAGGATGTGCCCGGTGGTACAACCTCCATCCCATCCAAGGAGGGTCCCCAGGGCACTCGTCCTGCTGAACCTCCAGCAAGCTGAGTCTCGTGAGCAACCTGGGCTAGTGGAAGGTGTCCCTGTCCTGGTTATGGTGTCCAGGCTCAGTTTGTCACTGTTGGGTGTGTGTCCTACACCCTGTGTGTCACTGTCCCATGACCTGCCCACCAGGGCCCATTGGCAGCAGCTGCCCAGGGCACACCCCACCCCTCAGGGCACAGGGGGGGGTTTGGGAACTCCTGGGGGATCAGGAAGTGTTCCTGTCCCCACACCAATGACTCAGGGCTGAGAACTCCCCTCCGGGGAGCCACCAGCACCTTCACCCCCACCTGAGGGGTCATGTCTGCTCAGGGGCCAGCAGGGATGCCAAAAATATGCCAGGATTGACCTCACAGAGTAAATCCCCCCTTGTGGAACTGCCCACCCTGGGGGAGGGACTGGGCGTTCCCATCTGAGCCCAAGCACAGATAAGTTGGGGTTTTGGGACTGGGATCTCTGGTCAGACCCAGAGGAGGAGCAGAGCCTCACCAGGACTGGCACTGCCACCCTGGACCAGCCTGACCATCATCCTCCCCACCAGGTTCCTCTCTCTCTTCACTCTGCACTCAGGTGCCCCACGTGGTGCTCAGCACAGGGGTTGGTGAGCTCCATCCTGCTCGTGCCCCCCTGGGCTGGGCTGCACAGCTGCTTTTGTGGGTCAAACAGATTTTCCTTCTGTCTCAGTGTATTTTGTGACCCTTTTTATTAAATTGTCATTCTGACTTGCAATCCCATTCCAAGTTGGATTCATTTCTCCTGGTGGTTTAACCCTAAACCAGCACAGAACTGGATGGTCTTTGAGGTCCCTTCCTCAAACTCCAACCATTCAGTGATTCTATGGAGCAATGAGCACTGGGTGAACATTTTGTAGTCCCTGCTAAGGACCTGCCTGCAGTTTGCACCCCTGTCCCCCCACAAAGGCGTTTCATGACACCCCCTGGTTGAGGTCTGAAGACCAAACCACAAGCAAATGTCACACAGTGCAGCGTGGGGACCCACTGCAGTCAAAACACAAGTGTTTCTTAGTCATGAGTGACAAAACCTCCACCTGCAGTGGGAAGTGTCAGGGTCTGGCCACACATCCCCGTGTGACATTTGGACGTGTCTCTCTCCAACACACTGAGCAGGACTCAAAGGCTCACGACCCCATCACACCCTAAAGGCACTTCCCAAAGAACACCATCGTGACAGGTCATGAGTGCACAGTGCCCAGGGGTTAATCCAGGTGCCTGCTGGGCACCCAGAGACTCGTTTGGGCTGCTGAGTGATGAGAAAGTGTGGGCAACACCCACCTGAAGCTACACTCAACCCACGGTGCCTTTGGATTGTATTAATTCAAGGGAAGACTTTCTGTTCTCCTAATTTAGGAATAACCCGCTTTGCAGTGACTTTGGGATCTTTGTAGGCTGTGCCTTCTTTTTATGGGACACCAGCCACCATGGGAGGGGTGTGCTGGAAGGTCTCAGCTTCAGACAAGGGAGAGGCAGAGGCTGCTTTGTCTCCATGCAGAGCTCCCCAGCCAGCAGAGGAGAAATCCAGGTTACCTCTCCCTCGCTGGGTAAATTTCACGGTGACATTTGCCCATTTACATTGACTCTCTGAGGGCAGGATGAGGTCACTGGAAAGTCTGATCCTTAAAGTAAAAAAAAAAGGCCAACACAACAGCAAGCAGTTTCTTCTAGCTGGGAACCATCCAAGAAAAGAGGATGAAAAAACTTGTTATTGGCTTATGTTTACTGCAAACCCCAGGCCCTGATAAACAGAGCACATGGACAAGCCTTACAAATGTGTTATTAAGGGGGTGCCAGGAGTGCCAACAGATCCCCAACAGCACAGCTTTGTTTGCCAAAAAAGGGCTGTTTGTTAGAGAACAACAACCCTTGGGCTTGTATCTTCTGGCCCCCTCCAGCTCCCAGGCAGGTCTGACACCCATTGCTCCTCAGTGACATCAAGGTCTGAGCACAGCAAAAATTCTGCCACGTTCTGGTGCAGAGCAGGAGGGTTGTGTCTTCTCCTTCCAGGTTTGGGGAAATGCATGATTAAAAACTTCCCCAGGGCATTTCTTCTCCCTAAACCTCTTAATCTCAGTGGTGATGGGATGAGGAGAAATTTAAACTGGAAGAGAGCAGGGTTAGAGTAGACATGAGGAAGAAATCCCTGGCTGAGAGGGTGGGCAGGCCCTGGCACAGGGTGGGCAGAGAAGCTGTGGCTGCCCCTGGATCCCTGGAAGTGTCCAAGGGCAGGTTGGATGGGGCTTGGAGCACCCTGGGCTGGTGGGAGGTGTCCCTGCCCATGGCAGGGAGTGGAAGGAGATGATCTTTAATGTCCCTTCCAAGCCAAACCATTCTGTAATTCTGTGATTCCAGGATATCTAACTCCCTTCCATGGGAATGTGATCTAAACCAGAATGATTCCCAGTGAGAGGAACTGGCAGTCCCTGAGCACAGGGAGGCTGAGGGAAGCCACAGGGCTTCTCTCTACCAGCATTTCATTCCCAAGTCCATCCTTTACAGGGAAAGAGGAGTCATCCTCAACATGGCTGGGCTTGGAAGAAACTCCCAAGCAATGCCACAGTGGCAAAAGTGTCTTCCCCTGCCCCAAGGTGGGGAAGGGAAGCTCCAGACAGGCAGAAAACCAAAACAGGAGCTTTAAGCCACCTGCCAGCCACTGCCCTGTCAAGATATCTTATCTCTCCAGATGGCACATCCAATCTGCAATGGGAAAAGGCACCAGGACCACCTCAGTCTTCATCCTCACCAGGCTCTCAGAAGACACCAGGTCCATTCCACCTCCTAAGGAGGACTATCTAAATCACTCCCAAGTGACATCCATCCATCCATCCATCCATCCATCCATCCATCCATCCATCCATCCATCCATCCATCCATCTATCCCAGCAGCCACAGAGCCCTTGACACAAAGGAGAGGAAAACGCCTCCAGAACAAACACTGAGCTCACGTTTCCCAGAGCTGCCATGTTAATAAAATCTGAAAAGGGTTCCTTTGCCCACCTGGATTGGTTCAAGGCTCGCTTCCTGGTAGGCATCTCCATGCCAGCACCTCATCAAGGTGATGATGAGCACCTCAACCACCTTTCTCTGACCAGGGACACTGGGACTTCACACTCTCCATGCCCTACCACCTCCCCATCCCATCCAACTATAGTGGCTTCTTGGCACCAACATTTTAATGTCTGATGCAGAACATCTGAGGTGAAATGTCCTTTTCCCCCAGCTGTGGTGGTTAAACTCTTCATGGCCACCTCTTACCAAGGCTTCCCACTGTGCCTGAAGCTCCAGGGCCCTCCTGTTGTAAATACAACAATTTGTATATATTTGTCCTGGTTATGGTAGCCGGGATCAGTTTGTCACTGTTGGGTGTGTGTTCTACACCCTCTCTGGCATTTTTGTCATAACCTGCCCACCATGGCCCATTGGCAGCAGCTGCCCAGGGCACACCCCACCCCTCAGGGCACAGGGGGGGGTTTGGGAACTCCTGGGGGATCAGGAAGTGTTCCTGTCCCCACACCAATGACTNAGAGTGCCCCTGCGGTGCTCAGCACAGGGGTTGGTGAGCTCCATTCTACTCGTGCCCCCCTGGGCTGGGCTGCACATCAGTTTTTGTGGGTCAAACAGATTTTCCTTCTGTCTCAGTGTACTCGGTGATCTTTTATTAAATTGTTATTCTGACTTGCAATCCCATTCTGAGTTGGATTCCTTTCTCCTGCCAGTGTAACCCTAAACCTGCACAGTATTATATAAATACAACAACTGTGTCTTCCCACTGGCCTCACCCAAATGAGTTAGCGAGTGCCTTCCAGTTAAACAGCAGAAAAAATCACTTTCAGAGAAGCAGCTGAATGGTTAACCAAGACAAAATTCCGGGGGCCTGGCTGTGTTTCTGCCTGAGCAGGTTAATTGTTAACACTCTCAGCCACAAAGGAGACAGACATACCTGGGCACTGTGCCACGGGGAGAGGGCAATCAATCAGCAGCCCTGGGCAGAGAGAGCTCCAGCAAACAGCCCGAGTGCCAGGCAGTGCCTTGGCACACCGTGCCGGGCACGTGGTGCTGGCAGGACACGGGCAACAAAGGCATCTGAAGGTCAAAACTTCCCCCTCCTCACTCACCGCGGTGACAGGTGTGCCCGTGACCTCAGGCAGGTTTGTTTGCCTCGGGTTTAACGAGCCGGCAATTACCGGCAGGGTGAAAACCAGCTCTGTTGTGTTGGGTTTTGCTCGGGGTGGGACCTACACCTGCCCTGTGTTCAGGGGGCTCTGGTGGCTTCTGCCAGTTGGTTGGCAGCAGTGCCAAGGGGCTGGTTTGGCTGGAGGGAAAAAGTCAGCACGTCCCGGGATGGTGGGAGAGGTTGGAAAGGGAGGAAAAGGCTGGAAAAGGAGAATGGCTGTGATAATTTCAGCTTTTATCAGGAAAGTACATGGGGAGGGAAGGGCAGTCACGGGTTGGCAGTGGATTAGCAGGGAGGAGACAGCAGACCCTGTAGGGAGCAAAGCCACCTGTGTCCAGTGAAGAATTAACAAGCCCTGGAGAGAAACCAGCCCTGAAACAACAGACCTGCAACTGCACATGGCCAATATGTTGTAGAATCAGTGAATCATTAAGGTTGGAAAAGCCCTCCAAGATTTTCTGTGGGAACGGGATAATTATCCAGTCCAATCAATCGCCCACCACTGCCCCATGTCCCCAAGTGCCACATCCACAGGGATGTTAAATCCCTCCAGGGATGGGGACTCCACCACTGCCCTGGGCAGCTGTGCCAGAGCTGCACAACCCTTTCCAGGAAGAAATTTTTCATAATATCCAACCTAAACCTCCCTGGTGCAACTTGAGGCTGTTTCCTCTTGTTCTCTTAGTTTCAGATGCAGCTTGAAGTCCCTCCTCTTCTGTGGGCTGAGCAAGAAGCCCTCAGCCTCCCCTTACACATCACAACTTCCAAAAAGACCATTCAGCTACTCCTGTGCCTCCTGTGTGTCCCAGGCCATCACATGCCATGCTGGACCCAAACCTGGCTGAGAGCACCTGCAGTGAGATTGATTCCAGAGGCAGAGACACCACAGCTCCCCTCCCACCCGGCTCCAGCACCTCCTTTTCTCCTACACCCCTTCTCAGGTTGCTCAAGTCTGAAGATTGGAACAGAATGAGCTTTTCTTGCCTCTCACAGGCATTTTTTTTCCAACCCTCGAGTAATTCTCGTGGCTTTTTTCTGCACCTCCTCCAATTCCTTTCCCCCCCACCCTCTGGCATCCTGGCTCCGTGGCTGCCAGGTTTCCCTCCACCACTGGGATAAGGCACAAACACACTCACACCTGTCTGCAAACCCATGCAAACCTCAGGCTCCTCCTTTTCCCACCACCAAAAGCCAAAGGCAGTCAGATGACCAACTCCTGCTGCTTCCCGGGGGCACAAACCTCTCTTCTCCCATTTATCCCTACTGAAGGGCACGAGAGCTTTGCCGGTGGGGGAATTTTCCCCCCTGTTTGGGGTGAAAAGGCAAACTCAGGAAGGCAAGTTGGAGGGTCAAGGAGTGGCAGGTTCTCATAGGTGCCTTCAGACGCCTCTTGGGCTGTGGGATTGCTGCGTGTTTGCACATCTTCCATCCCTCTGTGCAAAGGGATTTATGTCTGGATTTACTTTTAGCCACAGTTCTGAGTCATGTGCTCCAGGGTTCCCTGCACGAGCAGGGAGGTTGGAGGAGGTGACCTCCAGTGGTCCCTCCAACCTGAACCCTTTGGGGATTCTGGGATTGCTGCTGGGCTACTTAAACTCTGGGGTTGGATTTTCAGGTAAAAACAAGTGGGAAGTTGTTTTCTCATCCCAAGCCCCCATGGTCTGGGAGATCTTGCAGGTCCTGCGCCGTGGTCCAACCAATCCCAAGCATAAGGAGAGGCTGGGTGGAGAATGGATGGAGATGAGTCCTGGGGAGAAGGGCTTGGGGGTGTTTCTGGATGAATCCATCCTGTGTCATGATCAGGGCTGAGGAACAGAGTGTGGGCAGAGGCAAACCCCTCCAGAAAGGGATTTTGGAGACCTCAGCAAGCACCAGCTCCTGCCTGCAGGGACCTTTGTGGCTCTATTTAGCTGGAAGCAAGGAATGCCCAAGTTCAGAAAGCAAAGCAACACCAAAGCCATCCTACATGACTTCTCCTGGGAGCAACCTCCATGTATCCTGAGGCTATTTCCATCATGCTCTGCTGCAGGCATGTGGCACAGAAATCCCCCTGAAGCTCTGTGCTACCATCCCAGCTTGGGAATCCTACAAAGGAACATCCAATTTTGGGAAGATGGGAACCACCCTGTCCACCCCCCTTTCCCAGAACACCTGTCCCAGGATCTGAGAGCACTGAGGGGTTCTCGCAGGGACCCGCAGCACCCTCTGGAGAACTGGGCCCAGTTAAAGGCTGTCTACCTTCCCAGTACAAGCCTATTTCTGGGACTTGAGGACCACACTCTGCTCTTCCCTCCTTAAACGGGGGTGGCAGGGTTGGGGGGCAGGCAGGTCCCCTCTTCGAGGGGCTGCTCTCCCCCGGGGACTGCTGCTGGAAATAAAAGCGAGCGGCTTAGAAACATTTCCTTCTCCTTTCCGCCTGCTAATGAGATAATTACAGCTTTTTGTACTCTGGGAAACTACTTTCTCATTATGGGGGCTGCAGAAGCCATTTACATAATGAGCCTGAAACAAAAGAGCCGAGATGAAAAGACCCAGGCGGCTCTTTCGGGGGAGCTCTGGCTGAGCTGCCGAGGGAGAGCCCGCGGGATGATGACGGATTCCTCCATCCCCAAAATCGCTCTGCCAAGGGCTGGAGTAGGTGGCAGCACTTGGTCCAGGATGTTCCCAGCATGGGATGCTCCTCAGCCTCCTCTGCGAGGGTCCCCGAGGTCACCAGGGCCAGCCAATGTGCTCCCATAAACCACCCGCTGCGATTCCCGTTGCCGAAGGATTTGGGAGGGGAGGATGTGAATCGACATCCACGTCAAGGAGAGTCATGTCAACGTTTATGGGGCTTGTAGTGACACCTTGGGTTGACTTCCAGCACCTGAGGACATATTTGGTACCAAACTGGCCCATCCCTGTCTCATCCCCCATTTCCCAGTTTCCTACAGCTGTGGATATGGGAGATTCTGGGTACCAACCTGTCCATCCCATGTCCCCTGTCCCCATTCCTTGTCCCACCTCCTGGCCGAAGGACATTTTGGATCCCAACCTGTCCATCCCATGTCTCCTCTGTTCCTTGTCTCACTTTCTGGCCAAAGGACATGATGGGTTCCAAACTACCCTTTTCCCTGTTCCCCCAGCTAGCCAAGGGACACATTGGTTACAAACCTGTCCCATCCCATGTCCCACTTCTCTGTTCCCCCAGCTGGTCAAGGGACACACTGGGTATCAAACTATCCCATCCCACATCCCATGTCCCACTTTCCTATTTCCCCAGCTGTCCAAGGGACACATTGGTTACAAACCTGTCCCATCCCATGTCCCATTTCCCTGTTCCCCCACCTGGCCAAGGGACACACTGGGTACCAAATTATGCCATCCCACACCCAACGTCCCATTTCCCTGTTCCCTCAGCTGGCCAAGGGACACTGGGTACCAAACTGTCCCACTCCACATCCCACTGCCCTGTCCCTCTATGTAGCCAAGGGACACTCTGTGTACCAAACTGTCCCTGCCAGCAGCCACCTCCTTTCCCCAATAAAGGCCCCATTGTTCTCCCCCACAAAGCTTGAACAGTGCAGGCTGCTCCACCTTCCCTGGCCAATCCTGCCTCTTTGCTATCAGTTTTCCTGCTCAGCCACTCACTGTGCTGGAGGGACACAGTCCATTGCCACCCCTCCCTGTCCCCTAGGAAGTGGCACAGCCACAACCTGCACATGGCCTTGGCTCCACGTGCTGCTTGTCCTCCTTCCCTCCCCACTCCCTGAGGGTGCTCCTGGAATGAAACTCGCCTGGAAATCCCTTTGTGGACAGTAAAATAACCCATAAATCAATCTGGACATTGGCACTGCTCACTCAGAACAAGCTGCTCTGCCTGACCCAAGTCCACCTCCACAGCAGCAAACCCTCAGGGTGTTCCCAGTTTTAACCCCCAGGATTTTCTGGATCCAAACAAAAAAGCAGGCAAAGGTGTGGAATTAAAAGCTAAGCACTTGGCAGGCAGCACCGACCTGAGGCTGCCCCAGTAAGGAAAGAAATAAAAAAATTATTCTGGAGGCTGCAGCAAAGTCTCCAGAGGAGCCTCAGCAGGTGACACTGAGATGTGACAAGGGGCTCTGAGCTTTGTACACGGGCCCCAGGAGGCTTTTTAACCTCCATCCTTGGAGTACTTCAAGACCTGAATGGACCAAGCAGGGTCTGGGGTCACAGCTCAGCCTGCCCTCAGCAGGGAGGTGGTCTGGAGACACCCCAAGATCCCTTCCACCAGGAATTATCCTGCCATGGAGGTTTTAGTAAGCCACAGTGGGGCTGTCTACCTGTGTTACCCTGACCGGGAGTCCTCATCCTCAGGGGAATTTCTCCCGCTTCCTTCTATCAGAGCCCTGGATTTGGATCCAGGCTGGCACCCCCAGGATCCCACCTGATAGGAGGGATTTTCCATGACATACCATGTCCTTTTCCATGACATACCATGTCTGTGCCCATCATCCCAAGGACCAAAGTGCCAGTGGGACAGGTTGGTTTCAAGCTCAACCCAAACTGCCATCCCAAATCCCAGGTGTCCATCAGGAAGGGCTAAGGGCGTGGTCTCACCTGTGCCCACCTGCCCTTGGGACTGCCCCCAGGAGATGCTCAGTGTGTCACTGTCCCCAGGGTGGTCCCAGTGGCAACCACTGCCCAGAAAACACCAGCTTGGGTGGACGAGGAAAACTCCCTGAACTCCCTCAGTCTGATGGAGCAGCCTCGGTGCTGGCTGTGGGGCTGAGGGTTTGGGATGCTCCATGCCATGGCTTGGACCACTTGAGGTCATCCCGGCCCTGTGTGCCTCAGTTTCCCCTTGTTAAGGGGATTCTACTGGATCCAGGGTGACCCTTCCCCACCCTGAGCATCCCATCTCTGCTCCGACCCCCAAAGGGGCACCTGCAAAGTGTCCCACCAGCTCAACCCTGCACTCATCCATGAAAAACCCTTTGGTGGTGTGGCTGGAGATGAGCTGATCCCATGGTGCTACCCGATGCTGGGAGGTTTGGTGGACCTCCTGATCCACTGCACGGTGCTGCTGGCCCTGAAATCCCCCCAGCATCTCTTGCCTGGGCACCCCAAGCATCTGCCTGAGCATCCCCCACACATCCCCACATCTGGATCTCAGGGGTCCCGCTGTGACCCCCCTGCTCCAGCCCTACCCCTTGGCCCCAAACTCCTCCCGGTGGGACCAGCAGGACCCCCTCTTGTCACCAGAGCCCCTCCCCTGTAGGATTTAGACCCCTGTCGCAAGAAAAGGGCTGATCCTTCCCTTTGGGATGAGCCACCCCCCCGCGGCAAGAGTTCCGAGCAGCCGTCCCCTACGAGCCCTGCCACGCCGGGACCTTTCCCAAACCTCTGTCTCCTCAAGAGGGACAACGAGGAGACCCTCCAGCACCTCCCACCCCCCAGCCCGGTCGGGATTTACCCTTAACTCGCCCTAAGGAATTTCAAGGGCGCGGCGCCAGCCCGGGAAGTGCCCGCTCCTCCCCGGCCACCACGCGTGGAGCGAGTCCCCGTGGTGGGCTTGTCCCCACGGGGGGCTTGTCCCCAAGGCCACCTGAACCGCATGGTGCCCCAAATCCCACCGCGGGATGGGGGATTCCGCTGCTGGGACCTGCCGGGGGGGATTTATAGGGAGGGAAACAGCAACTTTCCCCATCCGAAGCAACCCACCCCTGCTCCGAGCCCGGCGGGCGCATCCCACCCCAAAAAAAACCCCACCTGCGAAGGGTCCCACCGGCTCTGCCCTCACTTAACCCACAAACCTCCCGCTTCGTTCCCCTGCCCGGCCCCAAACAAAGACACCCAGCGAGAGAGGGGGGGAAGGAGGAGAAGGAAAAGCCCCTCGAGAAAAGCCGGAACGCCCCGGGATGGATTTACCTGGGCAGCGCAGGGGCGCGTCCTGCAGCTCCCCACCCTCCGCCGAGCCCGAAATTCCACCTTTCCCGGCATCGTATCCCGGGAAAAACTCCCCAAAAAAATACCTGCGGAGAGCAACCTGAGGCTGGGCCGGGGCCAAGGGCTGCCCTTTGCTCGGTGGGATTGGCCAGCGCGCCCGCCGAGGTTTAACCCTGTGTGCCCACCACCGGTTTTTGGGGGGAGCGTCCTGCTCAGGTGGGGAGGGAATTTTGGGGGACTCACGGCTCGGGGTTTGGTCAAATGTGGGGTTTGGGGGGTCTCACAGTTGGGTTTTCCTGAAATAGGGGTTTGGGCTCTGAGTGCCTTTCTTATTTTCAAATGGGGATTTGGGGGTCCAGTGAACAGATGAAGATTTGAGGTCAGACTCCTTGTTTTGCTCAAATAGGGATTTTGGGGCTCTGACTGCTGGTTTGGTTTTCGTTTTAGGTTTTTGTTTTGTTTTGTTTTTCCCAAACAGGGAATTGTAGTGACTGAAAGCTTGGTCTTGCTCAAATGAGGAATTGGGGCTCAAATGAGGAATTTGGGGTCCAATGACTTGGTTTTGCTCAAATGAGGAATTTGGGGGTCTCACAGGTGGGATTTCCTGAAACTGGGATTTGGGATCTGACTGCCTTTCATATTTTCCAATGGGAATTTTGGGGTCCTATGGCTTAGTTTTGCACAAATAGGGATTTTGGGTTCTGCAAGCTTGATTTTGGTCAGACAGGGATTTTGGGGCTGAACTGCTTTTGGGGTCTGGCAGCTTGAACTTGATCAGAGGAGGAATTTTGGGACTTGAGGCATCCAACAGCTAAGCTTTTTTCTGTTTTGGTTTTTTTTTTTTTTCTTTTTTCTTTTTTTTTTTTCCTAATAAAAATTTTGGGGTCTGGTGACTTGTTTTGGCTCAAATGGGGATTTTTGCATCCAACAGTTGGGTTCTCTCAAACAGGGGATTGGGATCTCAAACAGGGGTTTGGTATCTGCTTTTATTCAAACAAGGATTTTGGGGGTCTGGTAACTGGATTTGTTTCTTTGTTTGTTTTTATTTTTCAAATAGAACATTTTTAGGTCCGATGGCCTTTTTTACACAGATGGAGATTTTGGGGCCTGGTTTATTTTTGCTCAAGGGGGATTTGGGGCTCTGGCATCTGGGTTTTCCTCAAGTAGAGATTTAGGGTCTGACTTCCTGTTTTGTAGTGGGTTTTGTGGTTTGTTTCAGGGTTGAGTTGATTGGTTGGGTTGGGTTTTGTTTTGTTTTGTTTGTTTGCTTGTTTTCAAAAGGGAATTTTAGGGTCTGGAGGCTCGTTTTTGCACAAATAAAGACTTGGAGCCCAACAGCTGGAGGTTTTTCAAATGGGAATTTTTTCTCAGGTTGGAAGTTTAGGGTCTGACAACCTGGCTTTTTCCAAATGGGAAGCTCTTAGAACATCTTGTTTCTGCTCAAGCAGTTATTCTGGGCTCTTGCTAACAGGGGAAGAGAAGGGCAGAGAATTGGATGAATAGGATGATGTGTCCATAGAACCCCAGAATGGTTTGGGTTGGAAGGGACCTTAAAGATCATGTAGCTCCATCCATGGGCAGGGACACCTTCCACTAGACCAGGTTGCTCCAAGCCCCATCCAGGTGGATCCTGCTCTCCTTGCTTTGCCATCCAACCCCCCTCCATCATCCAGAGCAGAGCCCTGATGACACAGGGTGCTCCAGAGCTCCTGCTCCTACTTTTCCAGCTGCCAACACCGAGGCAGGAGAGCAACCAGGATTCCCATGGGGGAGACCATCCAGCCTCAGCATTGGGTTATTTGCAGTGGGGAGGGGAGGGAAATAAAGCCACAAAAGCTGCCACTAATTTAGATTTCTTTGCTCAAGTGGAGTTTCTGTTGGAGGGATGTCTTTGGATGGAAGGAGCCACCGGTTGGAGCCCCACAAACATCGGAGCAGCAGGAGCAGTAAACCAGCAAAAATGTTAAAATCATCCACTCTGGGTTCTGGTGCATTTAAAGCAAAGCCAAACACTCTGCTGGGGGTGTGGGGAAGGTGTGAATTATACCCGAATGGCTCTTAAACCTGCCCTTTAACTCCAAGAGGCAGAGAATTCCAAGGAACAGGCTGCTTTCTGCACTGCCAGAGGATTCCTGGCAGCAGGATGCGTGTCCCCCTTGGAAATAGCCAAGGTCTGCTCCTGAGAGGTGATCCAGGGGTTTCCTCAGGACTCCCTACTGGTGGGATTTGGGGGGAGCTCCATCCCAAGCCAAGGAGAGCTGGGATTCATGGCATGGCCAGGAGCAGGGCTGGGATGGGCAGGTCTGTGCACCCCGATGGACCTCCTGGCCCTGCAGCTGCTGTGGGCTGGGCTTGCTCTCCCTCGGGGACCTGAGTTATGCCTTAGCTCTTCCCACAGATGAATAAATCAGGAGAGGAGAGACTCTGGAGAAGGCTGGAAAGTCCAGGATAACCCTGGGTCGTAAACTTTTGAACCCTGAACTCCCATTTCTAAGCCAACTCTCTGGTCTCTGAGACAGAACACCTCTCCACCCACCAAAGCCACCTCCTCCAGAGTCCCCCCACCACCTCTGAGAGCCAGCAGAGACCTCCCCAGTTTGCATCCAGCACGGCTTGGTGCTGCAGCCAGGCCACCAGCTTTCCCTGACCCCGTGGGCAGAACCACCAAGACTTGGTCTCACCCTTTGAGGGGGGTTTAACCATCTCTGTGCCGCCCTTTTTTGGGTGGCCATGGTGGGACTGTGCACCCAGACCCAACGCCACGAGGTGACCTCCAACCTGGTGTTCCAGGCTTGGGGTTACCCACTGAAAAATCCACGATGGACTGCCCTCCTTCTGCCTTGGGGAAGAGGCTTTGAACACCCACCCAAAGCCTCCTTCCTCTTGAGGAAAGGAATGAGACTCAACCCAACCCCAAACTCTTTGTTCCTCACATCCTTCTCTTCTTCCCCTTTTCCTTGCAGAAGTGACACACCTGGAGCAGCTGCCCCCAGCAGGGGGATTTCCTTTCTCTTGGAGCTGTTTCATTTCATTTCAAGATCCCAAAGCTCTCTGAGATCCCTGGACTGGAACTGCAGGCCTGGTGAAATATTTTCTCTTCTGCTCATGGAATCACAGAGTCACTGAGGTTGGAAGAAACCTCCAAGACCATGAAGTCCAACCTGGGCCTGATCCCCACCTTGTGAACTAAACGAGAGCACTGAGTGCCACGTCCAGTCTTTCCTTAAACACCTCCAAGGATGGGGACTCCACCACGTCCCTGGACAGCCCCTTCCAATGTCTAATCACCCTTTCTGTGAAGAATTTCTTCCTAATGTCCAACCTGAGCCTCCCCTGCTGCAGCAGAAGACTGTAACCAGAGGAGAGAAACCTCAGCTGTGGTGAGGTCTGCAGGAGCATCACCAGCCCGGGACTTTCCCAGGGGAACACGAGCAGGAGGCATTAAACTACTCAGGCCTGTGGTGAGGTGGAGGAGGAGATTGGAAATGGGAGCAGAGACTCCGACTCCCTGCATTGGGATTTCTTCCTTAAAAGCTCTGGGGAGCAACTTCTCGGTGCAAAACATCCTGATGTGAGCAAGAGCCTCCCTCCCCTCTCCATCCAGACTCTTTTATTTAGACCAAACATCATTTTCAAAGCCCTGAGGAGGAGAAAAAAATCCTAAATAAGGGTCACCTTCTGACTGAACATACTTTGAGGTCATGAGTGAGGTGGAGGCATCTCCATCCCGGGATGTCTTGGTGCCATGGCTGGGAAATGTCAAGGCCAGCCTGGTCTAGTGATGATGACAGTCCTGCTGGGGCTGTGAAGTAGTGCTGGAGGTCTCCACAGCTCTCCCACCAGCACCACAACAACCTAACCCCAGCCTCAGACCTCAGCTGTGAGCTGACAGTGCTTGACACCCACCAGCTTGGATGCTGAACCCACATCTCCTGCAGCTCCACCTCACCAGGCTTGCTTTGAAGCTCTTCCCCACTGTCTCTTGTTAGAGCAGAGATCTCCAGCCTCGTCTCTGGAGGAAGGACCTGACCCTGCTTCCTGGGGCAGTCCATGGGTGTCAAACATCCAAGGTTTTCCTCGGAGAGACGTGGCTGTGGGTGCGCTGCAGGGACCACGGGGACCACAGGATGTGCCTGGTAGGGCAGCATGGCCAAGCCATTCCAGAAAATCCACACCTTTCTCCTAGGAAAGCTGGTCAAATCCCCACCAACCTGCACAGCCTGGCAAGCTCTGGGGGCTGAAATGTCAGGTGGGCACCCAGGGATCTTTTGTGCAGGAAGAGACTGGTGATGTGGTGCAACAAACCTTCTCTGGGGGCTCCACCTGCAGCAGCACCTGCAGAGGGACATCCCACGTGGCACTGCTCTGGAAGCTCCATCCTGGGAGGGGCTGTCCCTGCTTATTAAAGGGAATCATCTGAGCACATGGGAAAGCCCTTCACACCCACACAGAGCTGGGGGGGGGGAGGAGAGGACCTTCTCCAAGCTGCCACAGGGGGATGGCAGGGGGTCCTGAGGCTGGGATGGCACCACCAAGCTGGGTTGATGCCAGCTGCTGCAACAGGGGAGCCTTCTCTCTCCAGTCCTTCACATCTGCCTGCTCAGCTTGAGCCAACACGGACATGCCAAAAGACTCTGGTTTTGTCATCCAGAGGGATGGTTTCCTGTTCTGGAAACACCATCCCTGCTGGTATGAGCTGTGTCTCCTCCTGCATCCACACAGGGCAGACAAAGCCTCTCAGCGCTGGCAAACCACAGGCTGGTGCATGGCCTGGGTCTTCCCATAAATCAGGAGAGGCTCCTGCATCTCCATGAGAGGAAGAGGTGAAGTGGGGTCTTGTTCCTCAGCCCCTCAGACCTCACAGCCTCTGCAGGGTTGGAGGGAGCTTTTGTCTCTCACAGGGGATCAAACCACATCGATGCTGGCCAAGACCTTCACCTAAAACTTAGGAACTGGGAAAAAAATGGTGTGTGGAAGCAGTGTTGTCCTTTGTTCCTGCTGGACAACCCCAAGAGAGGCAGAGATGGTGCCAGTGCCGGTGAGATCTCCAACAGGCAGCGGCCAATACTCCTTGGGAATGCCAGGTGTTGCCAGGCTTCCAAACTAACTTATAGACCAGAGAATCGTGGAATTATGGAATCAGAATGGTTTGGGTTGGAAGGGACATTAAAGATCATCCAGTGCCACCCCTGCCATGGGCAGGGACACCTCCCACCAGCCCAGGGAGCTCCAAGCCCCATCCAACCTGCCCTTGGACACTCCCAGGGATCCAGGGGCAGCCACAGCTTCTCTGCCCACCCTGTGCCAGGGCCTGCCCACCCTCACGGGGCAGAACTTTTTCCTAATATCTCATCTCAATCTCTAATCTTTTAGTTTCAAACCATCCCCTGGTGCTCATCCAGAACGAAGACAATAAACCCCTCACCCCCAGTCCCAAAGCCTCAGGTCAGATCTGCCAAAACCAAACCAGAGCAAACCAACCTGCAGCCAGGAGGGCTGGATCTCCACTGAACCCCCCCAGGTGTTCATGGATCCTGTTGGGATGTGCCATTTCTGTCCTTTTTGGGAATCTGGGATTCGACACAACCCCCTTGGCTCAGGGTGGGAAGTTTAGTTCAGGGAGGAACATCAGGCTCCATCCTCAGCAGGAAAAAGGTGCTTGTAACTCTTGATGTCCCACCCAGCTCCATCTCCACTGTGTCCAGCCTCTCCTCTGGGCAAGACCTGCCAGCTGAACGGCTTCAGCAAGAGCAGAACCATGAGAATTCCCAAGTCCTGGGAAGAAGGAACTTCTGGAGGGGCAATGGAAGACCAAGCAGGAGGCCTGGAGCACCTCTGTGGTGGCTGCCAAGCCTCTCTGTGTAGGACCAAGGTCTACACTCCATTTCCACCCCACAAGGACCCAGTGCACGGGTCCCGTGACAGAGTGCACGGACCACAGGGAGGGATTTGGCTGGCAGAAGGTGGGTGTGGGCTGGAATTCCAGCTGGATCCATGGAATTCCAGCTGGATCCATGGAATTCCATCTGGATCCATGACCAGCTGATGGCCCTGGGCTCTGGGAATGTAGTTTGCATTCAATCAATGATCTGCCCCGCTGCCTTCCCCATGGCTGCCCCAGAGGAATGTGGGCATTCCCTGCCCTGGAGACAAATTCCTCTGCAGTCACTGGCACTGAACCGTGTCTGGAAACCAGTTTCCCCAGTGGATGAACCAGTGGGTTTGTCTCCAATCCTGCTCCAGCCACCAGCTCCCTCACTTCCTTTTCTTTAGCCCATGCATGGCCAATTCCCCCTTTCCCAACTTTCCAAACTCTGCTTCCTGACCACTGAAGGGTTCTGGTTTCTTCATCTCCAGGCTCATCCTCCTCAATCCATGCACTGGGTTGGATGTTGTGCAGGAAAAATGAGAAGGAAAGTTCTTCCTAACCCAGATTTGCAACTTTGGTGGTCCCAGGACTAGGAGTCACCCCTCTCCATCATGTATTAATCCTTAAAACACAGCAAGGAAGGGCCAGGTTTGGCCAGGAAGAGGGATGGAAAATGGTAGGAGCAGAAAGATGCTCACCCCCATGTGCTCCAGGAGAATTCTCAACCTCTGTTCCTGGATATTTGTGGCCAAGGAAGGATTTGCTGGTCATGTCAGGGCATTGTGTCCCCTCTGACCAGCACTGGTCTTCATGTCCTGGAGATATCGATGGAAACCAGACCTCTGGGGTCTGTCCAGCCATGGGAGGAAGGCAATGGGACAGAGGGAATTTGAAGCAAAACCATGAGAAAACTCAGAAAGGACCCACAGGCAAAACTCAGTGTGGTTTGGGAGCGTTTCTGGCTGGACACCTGCAGTCATGGTGTGATTGTGTGGCTTGGAGGTCACCCCAGGGCAACCTCTGGAGAGTTTGTGTCCCACCACAATGACAGCCCAGCTTTTCCCTGTGGTCCCCTGACAGCCTGGGCATCTCCCAGCCCCATCTGGGGAGGGGACAGGGGCTGTCCATGCAGGGGCTGCTCCCAGCAGGAGGATGGAGCAGATGGGCTGTGCCTGGCAGCCACTGACATCCAAGCCACAGCAGATGCCAGGGCAGACTTGGCTCCAACGTGACCCCCTTCTAGTCTATCAGGTGATGAGGAGGAGCCTTTTCCCAGCCCTGCCAAAGCCAACAGAGCAACCTCAAAGCCTTTAACTCCTTTGGCTCCTTCAGTGAGGGATGAGGGACGGGGAAACCCAGGGATGCTCCCTGTCCCACTGGAGGGCTTTGCACCTCAACCCCATCACCTTTGGGGTGAGCCACAGGGAGCTGAGGGTGAGGAACGAGGAGAAGGAGTCGAGGGGAGAGCAAGGGGATGGGTCAGGGAGGGAAAATTTGCATAATGAAGCTGATTACATAAGAGCATCTTGCGTCATCCCCATCTCCGGAGCAGTAATTACATCTGCTCCACACGCCTCAGGAAAAGGGGATCACGTTCCCTCCCAAATTCCATACTCAGCCCCCCCAAGATGTGTGCCAGGGGCTTTATCATTTCCTGTTTCCATCTGTTTTCCAGGTCTGGTTTCCATCGATATCTCCAGGACATGAAGACCAGTGCTGGTCAGAGGGGACACAATGCCCTGACATGACCAGCAAATCCTTCCTTGGCCACAAATATTCGGGATTGGAGGTTGAGAAGTATCCTGGAGGCATCACCCCCTGCCTGCAGCACACTTTTATCATTTAGTTTCTTTTTTAAATTTGCCAGCGAGGCAAATATTTGGAGGTCAGTGTGGCAGCTACCCCGAGCGCCCCTGGAAAAGCCACATCTGAAGTTCTGGAATGTGAAGAGTGAGATGATTTCCCGGTCTCCCTCAGTGCCCGCCAGGCCATGGGGGTCCAGCAGCCCAGGAAGGAATGGCAAAGCCAGGGCTTGGCTTTCCCTGCTCCTTCAAATGCTCTTTGATTTCTCCCTCAGTGCTCTGAGCCTTGGGAAGTCTTTTTTTTCCCTCGCTGAACGACTGACCCGATTTGCAGGGAGTTCCCAGGCTCTCTGCTCCGTCAGAACTTGGGAACAAACCCTTTTGCTCGCCCAGCTTTGGACTTCAGAACCAGCTTTGAGCTTTGAAGGCTTCTCCCATCCCTCCAGATCCCCTGCAAAAGGAAAATGATGCTTTGAAAGGGAAAGAGAGGTTGCAGACCTCTTGGTTTGATGGAGGGCTTCTCCTGTGGAGCTGGAGATGGGACAAGGCTCCCCTCTCCGAGCTGGAAGCACAAAGGACACAGCAGCAAGCCTGGAGGATGAATGAGGCCTGGATTTGGCTTCCTCTCATGTTCCATTTGCTCGTCTCTACCCTGAGAGCACTGGAAAGCACCAGCAAACACAACAGTGAGGGGATACATCCACATCTCCTCCAGCAACAACTCGTGCTGGGCACTGGGGCCGTGCACGGCCAGGAGTGGGGGACTGAGCACCAACACCCCGAGGACTTGGTGAGAAAATGGTTCTGGGTGGGTTGTGTGTGTTGTGACTGTGTGTGTGTCCAGCTTGGATGAGTGGAAAAGCATCCTCTCCATCCTGGACTCGTCGAGAGGGGTGACAAATCCTCCCTGTTTCTCAGTTTTGGGTTATTTCCACCGAGAAGATACAGAGAACCGGAGGGTGGAGAAGGAGCAGGACTGCAGAGCTCAACAGAGCTGTAATTAGGGTCAGATCTAATGAACTGCCTCTAATGACTAAATCAACGACCCAGTGGATGTGAGATGGGACCTGTCCAGAAGAAAGAGCACTTTACTCCTGTTTATAACCACTCTCAGGAGCTGCAGGATCTGTCAGTGATCAGGAATTGTCTTTCCAAGAAAGGAAAACCGAGAGGATCGGGCAGCACACACACAATCCATGATGTCTCTACCTCTGCTGACAAGTCCAGCCCAAACCTTCCCCCTCTGCCCTGATGTCCTCTTGTGCTTTTCCTACAGATGCAAAACCTTTCTCCACTGCCCCAGTCAGCCTGAAGGTGACCATCACCTGCCAAAATCACAGAATCCCAGAAAGGTTTGGGTTGGAAGGGACATTAAAGCTCATCCCATCCCCTCCCCCTGCCATGGGCAGGGACACCTCCCACCAGCCCAGGGGGCTCCAAGCCCCATCCAACCTGCCCTTGGACACTCCCAGGGATCCAGGGGCAGCCACAGCTTCTCTGCCCACCCTGTGCCAGGGCCTGCCCACCTTCCCAGCCAGGAATTCCTTCCCAATATCCCATCTAACCTATATCAGGATGAAGCCATTCCCCCTGGTCCTGTCCCTCAAAGCACTTGTCCCAAGTCCCTCTCAAGCTCTCCTGGAGCCCCTTTAGGCAGGGAAAAATGCTGGAAGGTGTCCCTGTCCTTCCTGGAAAATGTTCCTCTCTCTCATTACAGCCTTTGTGACTTTTATCACTCCCCTGAGCTTTGCAGAGCAGATTATGGACCAGTGGGGTACCCCAAAAAAAGTACAACGTGTTGTGTTCCGTGCCTGAACTTCCCGGGACAAAAACCTGCTTGGCATTGCCCTTCCTGCCCTAACCCTGCTCACATCTGGTTTTCCCTGGATCCCAGGGAGCTGCTTCCATCCCAGTGCTCTCGGGGAACACTTCAAAGCCCCTCTTTTTCAGAAATGATTGGCCTCCTGCAGCATCAGTGTCTTGGGGGAAGGTGGAGGTGACACCCCAATCACACAGGAACGGGAACGTCTTTCCGTGTGGGAAGGGGAGAGGAGGGAGGAGAACGTTCTGGGAGCAGGAAGGGAGGGAAAGCAAATTGGTCAATGATTAGCAGAAGGGAAAACAAGCTCCTGGATGGCTGACATGGTTTCGTGGTGACCACAGTGGTGCTGGGTTACTGGTTGGGTTGATCTTCCAGGGTTTTCCAAGGAATGCAGCGATTCCCAGTTCAGGCTCTAGAAAGGAGGAGCAGGAATGGCTGAGGGCTTGGACCCAGCTCATCTGGACTAAGCTGACCATGCCCATTCTGTCCTTTGCTCACCACCAACCAGGAGAGGAGGGAAGATTCCCCCAGGTCAGGATAACACTGACCAAGCCCAAATTCCGTCTCCCAGTGGGACCAAAAGCCAAAGGCAAAGCAGGAAGAGCAAACACTTTGAATATTTCTGCTCCAGCCTGTGCTGGTTTCCTGTCTCCTGTCAGCCACCCTTTTCCCAGACTGAAATCCCAGCTCCTGTTGCAGAAGCCAAGCCAGACCCTGCCTTGCTGCTCCTAACCCATCCCCACCACAGCTGGTGTCCTCCCTGCCCATCTCCTGGTGGAACAGTCCCCTGTTCCAGACCTCTTGGACTTCAGGTCCCTTCTACAGAAGCACAGAATGCTTTGGCTTGGAAGGGACCTTGAAGACCATCCAGGTTTAGTAGCTGGTAACCAGTTTGTGCCAGATCAGTGGGAACCAGCCCATGAGGACCCACCACACTCATTTTGGGTTTGTTCTGAAGTACAGAGGTCTCACCCAGGCACTGCAAATCTCAGGCCAGGATCAAGTTCCAGATGCCTCTTCTGCTCCTGCCTCCACAGCAGGAAGCAAGATGCCCTCTCCAAACTCAGTGGTGCCCTTGACACCCACAAATATCTTTTGGATGGGGCTTGAACACTGGATTTTCATTTGCAAGATGCTCCCCCTCCCTCATCTCTATCCCAAACCCAAAGAGCATCTTCTCCAGAGCTGCAAATCCTACAGATGCTCAGGCCAAGCTCATTCCTGTGTCCTCAGCCCGTCCACACCGCTCAGAGCAGCGAGGTGTGTGATCATCCCTGCACACCCCACCCCTCCTCCTGCTCCCCAAAACTCCAAGCACGTTTTAGGACACACCTTTGATCCCTGGCTGGCTGGTGCTGCCACATATGAAGCTCAACATGCCCTGACACACTCCAGCATCACTGGGAGCGTGTTTGGGAAGCCAGGAAGAGCTCAAAGGCAAGAGGGGCTTCAGCCTGGTTTGCCCTGGGGATGCTGGGCCAGGTGTGTCCTCAAGCAGAGCCCAGCAATAACAAGGCTACCTGAAGGTGACTGCAAAGAGGAAATGACCTCTCCATGATGATTTGAGACCCCTTATTATCCCATGATGAGATTATTCCCCCTGAACGGGGTGATTTTATGGACCCTTATACACAGAACTCCTTCCCAGACATTCCTTTCCCAGGCTGGACATTCCCAGCCTAGGGATTTGCTCTCCACACACCCCCACTCCTTACCCATTCCTTTTCTCTGCATCCTTTGCAATCCTATAATATCTTTCATGAGAGATGTGGTGAGCAAAAGTCTTGAAAGAGTAAAGCAAAGCCAGGGAGAAGCTCCTAGATCCCGGTTCTAAGTGCACTTGTGGGAAGTGTTAGGTGGAGATGGGAATCATCCCCCAGCAGTGCTGGCTCTGGGGTGGACCCTGTGCCCCTGGATAATCCCTGGAGTCACAGCAAGACTCCTGCCTCCATGCACAGAATCCATCCATTCCTCCTCATCCTCCTTTTGAGAGATCCTGACCATAACCCAGGCTGCACTTGGTGAATTTAGACTCTTTTTCTGTCCTGGTCCAAGCCTTGGAGATGACAAATGACTTCAGCAACAGCTTTCCTGGCTTGTGCTTGTGGGGCTGTGGAGGGAAACATGGGGAAGAGGGTGATGTGGCCAGTAAAATTTGGGAGTGTCTGGAGGGTTGTATTGTATAGAGCAGGTGGTCAAACCAGCCCTTTCCCACCCATCCTTGGCCATGGCTCATAGAACCAGGGAGGTTGGAAAAGACCTTTAAGATCATGGAGTCCAATAGTTCATATTGATTTTCCCTGCTGTTCATCCCTAAATCATTAAGTTCCCCCACTGTGTCCCAGGAAGGCAACAGGTCGGAGAAAGGTCTGGCAAAAGTCAAGTGATTATCATCCAGAGGGTCTTGTGTTCATAATACTACAAAAAAACCCCACAAACAAAAAACCCAACCAAAAGAAAACACAAAAACAAACAAACAAACAAAAAGCCCTAAAACAAAAACAAAAGCTCCCAATAAATAAACAAACCCTTAAAATAAACAAAAACAAACTCCAAAACAAACAAAACCCCAAACAAAAAACAAAACAAAACCAAAACAAAAGCCAAAAACAAAACAAAACAAAAAACAAAACAAACAAAACCAAACAAACAAAACTCTAAAAAAGGGAAAATCAAAAGCCAAAGGCACCTCAATATTTTGCCACACTTAATTAAACCAGGGAATTTTCTAAGCTGAGGATGGATGAGGTGTCACGAAGGGACCTAAATCTGCACAAGAGGCCAAGGAATTCAGCCCCAGCAGGAAGGTGGGGTGGTGGAGAAGGGGAGATGGTGGCTGATGTTTGAGGAATGCCGTGGGAAGGAGGAGCATCCTTGGGAAAAGGCAGCTTGGGCTTTGAGGAGATGGGAAGGACCCGAATTCCCTGGTAAGGAGGGACAAGTGCAACGCAGTGGGGTGGACCCCAGGCCACCCAAAGTGTGGTTGCCCTGGGGCTTGAGCATCAGGAGTTTCTTGGTTCCAGGGCCCAGCTGGAAGCTGGACAAGTCCCGTGATGCCACATTTGCAGGTGGAGTCAGGTGGGTTTTGTTGACTCCCAGAGCAGGAGTGCCAAGAAATGCAGGACCTGTTGGCTCACAGGGACCTGGGAGTGACCCCAGGCAGGGCAGTGAGGGGTCACAGGGACACTGAGGAGCCACCTGAACAGGGCTGTGCTGTGCCATGGTGCCACATGGCCCTTAGTCCCAGGAGGAAAGAAAACTCTGGGGAAGTTCTCCATGACTTGAAGAGCTTTAAAACTTGATTCATGTGTGTTTATAGTGGTGGGATCTCCTGGGTGGATCCATGGACCTCCAAGCACCTGCAGAGGCACGTAGAGCTTGGACAAAATAGCTGGAGGGGCTGGAGCATGTTCAGGGAAGGGAAGGGAGCTGGGAAGGGGCTGGAGCAGCAGGAGAGGCTGAGGGAGCTGGGGGGGTTCAGCCTGGAGAAAAGGAGGCTCAGGGGGGACCTTCTGGCTCTGCAAGTCCCTGCCAGGAGGGGAGAGATGGGGGTGGTCGGGCTCTGCTCCAGGGAACAGGAGGAGAGGGAACAACCCCAACTTGTACCAGGGGAGGTTTAACTTGGATTTGGGAAGAACTTCTTCATGGAGAGCGTTGTCCAGCCCTGGCACAGCTGCCCAGGGCAGGGGGGCAGTCCCCATCCCTGGAGGGGTTTCAAAGCCCTGTGGATGTGGCACCTGGGGACATGGGGCAGTGCTGGGGGAAGGGTTGGGCTCCATGACCTTAGAGGGATTTTCCAGCCTTGATGACACCTGTGCATGGCTCTGGCCTTGTCTTTGTGGCTCTGAGCCTCTTCCCAATCCTTCCCCCTTCATCCCAGGAAGCACCACCCGTGAGGCTCCCACCTCTTTGCCTTGGGAAGGGTCTTTTTCACCTTCTTCTCACCCAGCCCTGTCTCTGCTGAGCCATTGCCAAGCTCAGCCTTGAAGTGATGATGCCTTTGACCCCACTGGGGCCCTGCTGAGGGAGGAGGGAGAGGGGTTAAACACCCCCAAATGTCCCTGGTCCTAAAAATAGCCCCACTGTTCCCGCTCACGTTGACTCAGCCGGCACAGACCGCAAATCCCCGGCACACGTCACGGGCTGTGGGGAACTCGCCTCTCCCTCCACTGCCCCAAACAGACCCTTGTCTCCGGAGTGAGCCCCCTGGTCACCTTCTGAGGGACAGCCCTGCCCTCGTGGAGGGTGAGGATCCCAAGGGTGGTGAGGTGGGAGGTGGTGCTGAGACGTGGCAGCATCCCAGCGGAGACGGGCGCGACAGGGTTGGGGGCTGAGTGAGCATCCTCGCTCCCTTCTCCTCCTCCTGGGATTTCCTGAGGTCCTTTTTGGGGTTCTACACCTGCAGGTGCCTCCTCCACTGGAATAAGGCTCCCAAAAGACAGTAGGGACCTTGTGTGTGTGTCCTTTCCCACCCAACTGGATTCCAGTGGTCTCTGGTTTGAATCCCAAGCCTTCCTCCAGCTCACAGTCCTCCCCCATCTCTTCCTGAGTGCCAGAGCGTTAACCCCCCATGGGAATGGCTCAAAGGCCCCTCCCAAAAAGCCTCCCTTAGTGGGCTCTCACTTCGTGGTTCCAGCCAAAGAGCAGAAATGCAGGAAAAACACAACCCAAATCATTTGGGAGATGTGGGGGCCAGGAGCCTGTCCAGCAGCCTCTGGACATCCAGTTGGGATCACAGCCAGGAGCAACACAGCCTCTAAAAGCCACCAGGTGACCCCAGGAGCCCACACAGCCGTGGGGTCCTGTTGGCCAGGGAGGTGGTGACCTCAGGAGATGGGATAGAGCAGGGGGTCCATGGTCCTTTGGTGCCAGCCAAGCCCCTTCTCCCTGCAGGAGCCACCCCACCAAGAGATGTCCCCTCTCCAGCACCCAGATCCTCATGGTCCCAAGCCAACCTGCCCAAAACTCTGCACTGGGACCACTGGGACCTTCTCCCACCGGGAGGAAGGTGCAGAAGGACGTGCTCCCCTCTGCCCTGCTCGGTGTAGAGACCCACAGCTGGGGCTAAAGGAAAGGTTGTCACTGATATTTTGGGAGCCACTTCCTTCCCCTCCCCTCTTCCAGAATAGCTTTTTGTCTCGGGGTTTGTTTTCTTTGTTGCATTATGAAGGTTTGACCCTGACGTGCTTTGAATGGATTCAAAGGCGGCATTGAATTCCTCCTGGGATGTGGCTGCTTTGGGGGAGGGAGGGAGGAGGGAATTTCATTGTGTCCAACCCTGCAAACCTTTGGAGAGGAAAAACAGGGGCTGTTCCTCTCTGCTGAGTCCCGTGTCCTGTCCCAGCTCCTCCCTAAGATCAGATGATCCAGCCACCCCCCACTCATGGCACTTGTCCCTCAAAGAGCTGTTTGGTGACAACGCCACCGGCACAACTCCTCCACGGTGGGAAAAGTGGGATAACCATCTCCTGGCCAGCTCAGTCCTGGCCAGGACCAACACAGACTTTCTCAGAGCTGCCTGAGGGTCTTCACCCCACTGCTGCAGCAAAGGAAAGTCACCACAAAGCCCCCACGTGCTGCCAAGAGCTCGTGGATGGGTCCAGCTTCTTCTCGCGTGTCCGGGGTCTCCACCACCAGGTTGCAAAGCCAGGGTCTCCCTGAGCACCCACCACCACCTGCTCCTCCCTGTGCCAGGAGCTCGGGGTGCATCAGGGATGGTCACACAGGAGCCTTGGGTGATGCCACCCTGCAAACCTGGCTGCACAGGTGGGTTGTACCTGCTAAGATGGTGACACCTGGCCCTAGGGGGTCTCTGTGGGTGGTGTCAGGGGAGAAGGGACCTCCACAGATGGTGAGGTGACAGCATCACAGCCCCCTGTGACTGATGGCTTTGCATGTGGCTGAGACCTGTTGATGGTGTTTATTCAGCTGGTGGGTGCCCAGCTAACACCTTCACCCTCTTAAAACAGAGAGTAAAAGCTCTGGTAACAATCTGGCCTCTTGGCAGGGAGTCAAAGGGTCTTGGAGGCCCCATTTTTTGGGGGGGCTGTCTCTTCTCTACCCCAAATGCATAAGAACTGGCTACCAGGATGAAAACTGTTGGTACTTTGGCTCAATAAACTTACAGAATTTACTCTGCAAGTCGGTTTGCAATGAACAAATCCCCTTCCCAAGCACTGGCCACATCAGATCTCTCCTGGAGCTTCATGGACAACAGGGAGGGAGCGGCTTTTAATTTGATTTTACCAAATGAAGAGCTGTGAAATAACTGCAGCAGCATTCCCTGTGCTCAAGCAGGAGATCAGAAAATTGCTGATAACAACGGAGAGGAAAAAAGCTCCATCATTTCTGCTCTGGCTTTGGAAAAAGCAGGGCTGATGTTCTCATGTTGCACGGGGACAAAAAAAGCACTTTCTAGTCCATTAGTAACCCAGGAAGACACTCAATGGCATGGCTTAAGGATAAACATTTTTAAACAGTGGGTTCAGATTAATTTGCTCCCAAGAGTCCCATGGAAGCAGGATGAGAAGTGCTGTGGCCTGCTACTCATCCTCTCTAAGAAGTCCTGGGATTTCTCTCTGGTCCCAGAAGACTGGAAAGATGATAATTACAAGGCAACATTAAAAAAAAAAACAACACAAAAACCAAACACAAACAAACAAACAAAAATCAGGAAAAAGCAAACCACCAAAAAACAGGGGAAAGGAGAGCTGGAATGATGCAGTTTAGCCTGGCAGAAAGGGCTGCAGGAATGGAGGGATGGAGCGTGGGAAGCTGTCAATATAAATAGATGGCTCATGCAAAGCTGCACTTCACAGATTCCTTCAGCTTCATCAGGGGCAGGTGGGCTTAGATGGCCCAGGCAGCTCCACAGATGGAAATGTGCTCGTGGGAGCTGCTCTGGTTCGCAGTGATGTGGTTGTTCTGGGCTAAGAATGAGTTAGCAGAGAATCAGGGGATGGTTTGGGTCAAAAGGGACCTTAAAGACCATCTAATTCCCCCCCCTGCCATGGGCAGGGACACCTCCCACCAGCCCAGGGGGCTCCAAGCCCCATCCAACCTGCCCTTGGACACTCCCAGGGATCCAGGGGCAGCCACAGCTTCTCTGCCCACCCTGTGCCAGGGCCTGCCCACCCTCCCAGGGAAGAATTCCTTCCCAATATCCCATCCAACCCTGCCCTCTGGCAGTGGGAAGACATCCCCCCTTGTCCTGCCTGCCCTTGTAAAAAGTTCTTCTCCCTCTTCTTTATCATCCAAGCTTTTGCTGGGGAATGCTGGATCCTCTCTGGGTGCAAAGGAGCTGGGACAGGGGTATTTCCAGCTGGGTTTCTTGGATTTCTTCCCATCCTGCCTGTGCAGCTGCTGCTCGGAGCAAAAAGGGCTCCAAAGAGGAGAATTTCACTGATCCTTCCCCATTTCCCTCCAGCCTCGAAGCTTTTCAGGGATCTCTCCCACTCAAGGTTGCATTTGGAACCCCGCAGATGGTTTGATGCCATCAGAGCACGCTCTCCATGGCACCGCCTGGGCCCTCCTCTCTCAACCTAATGGTGTTTCATCCTCCATGAATTTTTTTGGCAGTGAATTTTTACAAGGGAATTATGACCTCCAAGAAAAGCCGCTTCATTTGGGTTTAACTCAGTGTTTGAGTCATCTCCTGTTACATTCTGAGGTAAAGTGAAGAGTCACATCCCCTCCTCCCTTCATCCCATGAACAGGAACTTTATTAATCCATTTTAGGCTCTAGCATAGCTGGATCTACTTGGAATTTTGGTGCCTCTCAGGCACTCCAGGAGTTAAAAAAATCACTGTACCAGGTTATAGCTCCCCTCTTGTAAGTCCTCTGCACCTCTGAAAGTAACCAGGATACCCACAAGAGGTGGCCCCGGAGCAGAAACCAACTCCCTGCTGCCATCCCCATCTCTTATGTGGGACACTCTGGCCACTGCCCACCCTCAGGGAGGCAGAATCCCCCAAGGTAATTCATGCCAATTACTGCAATCAGCTAATTAGCAAACAAGATCGATTCAAATGAAGTTATGGTGTCAACAGCTATTATGCAAGCTTGTGTGTGCTGGAGTAGAGCCATCCTGGGGGGATCAGGAAGCCCTTGGAGACGGGAAATGGGGAGAGGTGAAGGGGGTGTGGAGGGTAGCAGGGGAATAAAGGGGGGAAAAAAACCCATCCCTGAGATAAATTAAGAAGGAAAAGTGTCAGGAATGGAAAGCGATCCCAGGAATTGCTTGCAGACACAAAGGGGATGATGGATGCGGGTGATGGATGGGGGTGATGGATTGGGGTGATGGATGGGGGTGATGCAGGTTGGGATGAGAGGCAGAAGTCAGCTCTTCAGCTGGGAAACACTCAGACTCCTCTGCGGGGCATCCCCCCACAGGTGGGGAGCAAGGGGGGGCTTGTCCCTCCTGGAAAACACCAAGATGAAACAGCCTGGGAAGAGCTCTCAGCTCCCTGGTCATGGGACAACCGGGATCATCGACCTGCCCCAGAACCAGCTCTCCAAGGAGAACTGATTGCCACCTCTGGAAGGGAGTAGCCAGCCCAGGATGCAACCATCTCCTGATGGATTCAGAGCCAGGCTTGTTCCATTTCTGCCATCACCTCCTTTGGGAAACTCCAGCCTGAAGCGGGATGGGACCCCCGAGGACATGGAGCTCCTGGACAGCTCCCACCCGGAGCCAGAGCCCGGTGGGAAGCCTGCAGGGACATCCGCTAATCCCGCCCTAAGCCCTCTGTGATGGATTTAAAGGGTGTTGTTGTCGCTCGCCCCCGGGGATCGAGATCCTTGGAGGATAAGAGTCCGAAGGAAATGAAGGGATTCCTCTTCCCACGGTGTGAAAAGGAGACGCGGCTCCCGCTGGGACGAGCTGGGGGTGGTGGGATGGGGTCACCTCCAAGGACAGGGACACCTCTGCAACCTTGTGCTGGGCGCCGGGGAGGGGAGTGTTGCTGCTGGCTCTGGAGCTGACAGATGCCCTGGTTTTATCACAGCAGCTGGCCCAGAGAGACATTATCCGGCAGCCCAAATCTCTGCCCGGCTTTAAAACCCCGGAGAGGTGCAAAATGGCTTTTCACTCCAAAGCCAAGGATGGAGGGCTGAGGAAAAGGGTTTTCCCTGTTTGCTGTCCCGGTCAAAGCTGGGTTTGGGGCTGTAACACCGTTGTCCTACCTGTGCTCGACTTCTCTGCTAAGGAGGAGGGGGAAGGACGTCGACAAATTGATGGGAAAGTTCATTACAGGAGGAAAAATTCGGTTCTCCAGCTTTGAGGAATAACCTCTGAGTGCTGGAGGCATCCACACAACCCGATGCTGGGCTAGCTGAGCTGGCCACGGGGGCATTCGGGGCACGGGGAGGCTGCTCAGGTGACTCGTAGGACTCGTTTTTTAAAATAAACCGATCCCTTTAATCTCCCGAAATCCCGCACCTCCGTCCGGGAGGGAACGTGAGGAACAAAGCGGTGCCACCGCTGTGCACATCTGGAGCTGGGGGCTTGGCTGGGGGACCTCTTCCCAAAGCCACGGACCCACCTCCCCCGGCGTTGGAGCCGGGCTGGCCGCTCCTCCTCACCCGGCACGTTTCATCCAGAGGGAAATAATCCCTCCTTTCTTTCCCGGCCATCAGGAATGCACCACACCTGGTGCCCCTGTTTGCTGTCCTGGCGGGCGCCGGGGATGTTTGCCCAGGGATCTTTATTTTTTATTTTTTTTTTAATTAAATATTGTTATTAAAAGCTAATGTGGGCCCCGGAGAGAGGGGAGGGGAAGACAAAGCCCTTGGCTGGCACTGAGGAATGTCAACAGGCGCCGGGGTTGGTTTGGCTGGTCCTGAGGGTGTCCCAGGAGATGAGTCTGTCCAGGCTCTGCTGGGAAACAGACTGGCTGTTGCCTTGCAGGGGGATTGCCCACCCCAAACATGTGCAGGTGACACCAGAACAGGTTTTTAACTGTCCTCAGATTAGTTCCCATTCCATCCAATCCCTTGGAGCACAGCCTGGCAGGGGGAAACTCAGCTCTGCAGCTCAAGGGACGTGCAGAGGATGGCACCAAGCACCAGAGCACAAAAGAGAGGAGAAACTTTCCACTTCAGGGATCAACAGCACCCAAACCACTCCTGGGTGTTGGGGACACCCTGATCCTCAAAGAGATCAGCCCCTGGGGCCTGGAAAACCACCAGGAGTGGGGAGGGAGAGTGTAGCAGGCAGGAGGAAGAGCTCAGCAGTCCGTGGAAAAGAGGAAGGAGGGGAGGGAAGTCCTGCTGGGGAATGGCTGGGCAGGACCCAGCAGGGATTTATTGCTGACACCACGGAGGAGCTGGGGCTGGGAGGAACATCAGGGTGTCCCTGAGCCTGGCATGATCCTTATAGGAACATCAGGGTGTCCCTGAGCCTGGCATGATCCTTATGGGAACATTAGGGTCTCCTTGAGCCTTGTATGAGCCTTATAGGAACATCAGGGTGTCCCTGAGCCTGGCATGATCCTTATGGGATCATCAGGGTGTCCCTGAGCCTGGCATGATCCTTATAGTAACATCAGGGTCTCCCTGAGCTTGGCATGATCCTTATGGGATCATCAGGGTGTCCCTGAGCCTGGCACAACTCTTATGGGAACATCAGGGTCTCTTTGAGCCTTGTATGATCCTTATAGGAACATCAGGGTCTCCCTGAGCCTGGCACGAGCCACCTCAGCTGATCCCCACAGCAGGGACAGCCTCCCCTGGACGTTTGGAAGGTGGGGTGCTTGGGGTGGCCAAAACAAACCCCCATGGCCCCGTCCCCTGTCCCTCATCTCCCCTGCAATTCCCAATCCCCCTCCCCAGTGGGAAACATCTGAGCCCTCCCACCCCAACATCTCCATCGGGATGGCTCAGCTCTCCCTCCAAGTGCTTGCCAAGGGCAGAGCTGGGCATGGAATGAAGGCAGAGAGGTCCACGGGGAGTGGGGGGAGCCTGGACTAGATCAGCTGATATAATTAGAAAGCAGGGACAAGGAGAGGAGCTCCTGTGCCCAAAAGCTGGGCTGTTTTTCCCAGCTCCTCCAGTAGCTGGGCTGAGAAAAGCTCCGTCCTCCTCTTGTGCATCATCTCCAGCTCCTGCCTGCAGGGCACTGCCATGGCTGGGAGCTCAGGAGGAGCTCAGGAGGAGCTCCCATCCATGAATGTTTCCAAGGATGGGGCATCCACAACCTCTCTGGGCAGCTCCCACCACCATCACTTTGACCAGCCTGTCTCCTCCTGCCCCCTGGGCCCAGTGGGTTGGGCAGTGCTGGGTGCCCCCAAACCAGTGTGGGGTGCTCACCCAGTTGACTTTGCCTACCAGGTTATGTCTCCCTCGTGTTTTGGCACGAAACCCAAAACGGCCCCAAAATGAAAACCCTCTTGTCAAACCCTCTCTGGTGAAGGTGGAGGGGAGACAGTGGATTTACATGGGAACATCCCCACCAAATGAGATGACAGGCAGGGAGAGCTGGGGGTGTTTAGCCTGGAGAAGGGAAGGCTCCAGCGAGACCTTCCAGCACCTTCCAGTACCTAAACGGGCTCCAAGAGAACTGAAGAGGGATTTTGGAAAAGGGCCTGGAGTGACAGGACAAGGGGGAACGGCTTCATAGTGATGGAGGGCAGGGTTAGATCAAAGATAAGAAGGAATTGGTGTCTGGGAGGGTGGGCAGGCCCTGGCACAGGGTGGGCAGAGAAGCTGTGGCTGCCCCTGGATCCCTGGGAGTGTCCAAGGGCAGGTTGGATGAGACTTGGAGCACCCTGGGCTGGTGGGAGGTGTCCCGGCCCATGGCAGGGGATTAGAACAAAATGAGCTTTAAGGTCCCTTCTCAACCCAAAGCATTCCATGATTCTGTGATTCCATGAAATTCCAACCCCACAAGCCAGAGTTTCCCCATGGAAGAATGAACAGGGTGAGATCTCCATCCACCTACAAACCCACCTTGTCTCCTCTGGCAGCACTCACTCCCCTCCTAACCCCCAAAACTTGCCAACTGGCCTCACAACAAGGATTTAGCAGGATTTAGTGTCAGGAAAACCCTGGCCATCTGGAGAGTGCAGAACATGCCTGGGCAGGCTGGGACAAGCATTTATGGGCCACAGACACCTGGTTTGGAGAGAAAGAGGTCCAGGAAGTCCTACTATGTGTCTCTGGGGCTGGAGGGAAGGAAACACAGCAACCTGCTGAGCCACAGAGAGTCCACAACAAGGTATCCTGAGATCCTGAGCCTAGAGAGAAGCCTTCTGGGTACGCAGGAGAGGCACATGGATGCAGGATGAGACCCAAGTGAGTGCACTGGGCTTGTTCTCACCTCCCCTGCAAAACAAGCACCCTCATCCCACCTCCCTCCCAGTTTGTCCCCGGATCTCTTGGCCATCCCTGCACAGACATTCCCAGCAGGGGACCCGTTTCCCCCAGCTCTGGACACGCAGTCACTCTTTGCTTATCCCAGGTTTTGTTCCTGGCTTGGATGATTATTTTTCTTGCTGGTGCTGGGCTTCCAGAGGAAAACATATCTTTGGGCCACATCCCAAGGGATTTGGTTAATTCACCACTCGCAGACGCACATAGATTTATTTAAAAGCGCCTCTTGTTATGTTACTTGGCAACTCCCGAGCCCGTGTGTTTCTCCAGCTGATAAATATTTGGGAAGCTGGTTGTGTGAAGAGCAGCATGTGTTAATGAGATGATTGCCTTTTTTTCCTGGGCTTCCTGCAGGAAGAATGGGCTCCAATGCCCAGTGGGAAAGGACCTGGGCGTGCTGGTCCACAGCCCAGGTGTGCCCAGGTGGGCAACAAAGGCACCTGGTTGGTACCAGCAGGGCCAGGGCACTGCTGGGGCACCTCCAGCCCTGGGGGCAGTTCTGGGACCCTCAAAGAAGAGGGACACAGAGGGGCTGGAGCAGCAGGAGGGGCTGGGGGGGCTCAGCCTGGAGAAAAGGAGGCTCAGGGGCTTCTGTAGGTGGAGCCATCCCAGATCCTTGTGAGCACAAGGGTTGCCCGTCCATCCTCTGGTGAGGCTCCATGTGCTGGAGTCATGTTATCCCATGAGCCCTCCGACTTGAATCCACAGGGAAACCCAGAGTGCTTTCAGCCCCTGTGACCACTCCCAAACTCCAAGCACACATGTGAGAAGGAAGATGCCAACCACGGGGAGGATGTGGAAGGCAGACACAGCCACCGAGTCTCACAGTGGTTCAAATTCCAGCAAGTCAGACAAAACTCATCCCTGTGACTCAGGAATCAGATAAAGCCAACAGGATCCACATATTCCTGGCAAAACAACAATTTTGTGAGAGAGGAACTCAGCTGAGATCCCTGTGAGCCTGAGGAGAAAGGAGTGGGAGCTCCTGCAGCTCCTCCAGTGGCTCAAGGGGACTTCCAGTTCCGGCTGCCAGGAGAGCTCTTGGCTCCAGCCAAACCTGGATTATAAGGCACAAGCCATCCCTCTTTCCTGATAGCTGCCTTAACACTTATGGTTGCTTTCCTTGCTGTTTAAGGAGCTACATGGACCTTCTTGGTCCTTCTGAGGCCAGGGGGTGATGGGAGAGCTGAGTTTTGGGTGCATGTTGGGAACCACCAAGCTTATTGCAGGGTCTCAGAATGCCTGGTCCACCACCACCTCCAGGATGGAGCATCCCAGCCTACCCCTGTGGCTCCTGGTGCCACCGTGTCCTGCACAAATCATAGAATCCTGGAATGGTTTGGGATGGATGGGACCTTAACAACCACCCAGGAATGCCACTCAAAAAAAAAAACCAAATCCCAGGTTGTGGAAAGCACAACCAGAGGATGAATCTGGTGACCCAGTACAAAGGTTTTCCCCATGGAGCAGAAGTGGGATGAGCTGGATGGGCTGGGGGAGTGTGGTCCCTGCCTGCTCGCCCCCCACCCCATCCAATGAAGGGCAGGGATGTCTGGGCTCCTGGCCTGGTGTCTCCATTTCACTTTCAGATTCCCTCAAATAATAACCGTGTTTGGCAGCTCCTGTGAGAGGAATGACTAATGGGAAAGATCCTCTCTGAAGGGAAACAAGAAATCTCCTTGTTCCACCCTTTGCTTGCTGCATTTCCCTGACAGTCCAGGCCATGGCTGGACTCAGTTTCCCCCTCACCACAAAGCAGATTTTAAGTCCTACAACAGCTGCAGCGACACCCCCTTAACTCTCAACCTTCCCAGCTGGGACAAAACTGCCGTCAGAAACTTTCTGCAGCCCGGTTTCTCCACATTCCTGCTCCACACGGAGTTACCACGCAGCCAGTGCCTCCGACTGCCGACGCAACGTGGTTTTCACAGCGCATTTGGAGAACACCCTGCCCATCTGCCTGGTTGTTTTTTGTGTTTTGGGGTTTTTTTTTGTTTTATTTTTGCAAGTCAGGGGATCGTCTTTCTTCCTATTTCCTGTTTTTCCTCAGGATGGGCACGTCGGGATGCCCTTATCGTGCACCACGATGTGGTGATACCCCCGTGCTGGATGCAGCAGGGGGTGCCCAGGGTTGATGCAGGAGCCCCCACCGGGGCTGGGGCTCTCCCCGTCCCACCATCTCCTGTAGGACGAGCTGCTGCTGCTGCCTCCCAAATATCTACAACCAGATGTTGGGACTTGCAGATGCTTTTCTCCCTCCTCCTTTTGGATCTGGGGGGTTGGTCCCTTAGGACATCAGCCCAGTGACCCAGCAGAGAAGAGAGACACGGAGACAACGCACCCACGAACGCCGCTGCATAGCTTTTCAAAAACCCCACCCCTACCCCGGGGAGGCAAGGAAGGGCAAATTTCAGCCCCTCCACACCTTCCTCCTCCCTGTTGCCATCACGAGGCCACCACTCCGGACAGCTTGCCCTACTCCCCTTGCGTGAGCCCGGCCGGAGCAGACGGGGAAATCACACCACTCTGGCATTTCCACGCCTGTTTGCAGCCCATTCGCCTCCCAGCCTTTGCAGAAAATAAATTCCCCAGCCAGGCTGAACTCGGATGACAGCATCGCTGCTATATATAGCCACGGCACATCGCCGCTGCTCCGAGCAGGGCCACACATAAACAAACCTCCCGGCGCAGCGAGCGCTGCCCGGAGAGGCACGGGAGAGGGATGGGGCAGCATCCCAGCGCTGCCCGCTCCCGGAGGGGGATGCTCGGAGAGACCCTGCGCTCCCTTTTCGTGCCAGCACGGCTGCCGGGAAACAACAATCCGTCTCCCGAGCGGGGTCGAGGATGAAGGATGTGCTGGAGGGTGTTGGAAGCGGAGCGCGGAGAGCCGGGGGAGTTGCCAAAGGTTATCCCGTGGGGCAAGTGGCATCCCCCGGCTTGGATCGCACCCGCTGGCTTCCAGGTTGAATTAAAGGAGCTGTTGGCATCCCCCCCACGCCCCCGGCGGGCCCCCGGCTCTCTTGTAGGGCGTTGTGGGGTAGAAAATGCCAGAAAATGACCCGCTGCATCCATGCCCGGCCCTTCTACCTCCGCTCCACGTCTCCCTGCAGCCCTCCCGCTCGCGTTTGCCCCCTCGTCTCCCTGCGCGACCCTCTGCCATGGTGCACGGGGATCCGTGGAGTTACATGGAACTGCACGGGGATCCATGGAGCTGCACAGGGATCCATGGAGCTGCACGGGGATCCATGGAGCTGCACGGGGATCCATGGAGCTGCACAGAGCTGCACAGGGATCCATGGAGCTGCACAGGGATCCATGGAGCTGCACGGGGATCCATGGAGCTGCACGGGGATCCATGGAGCTGCACGGAGATCCATGGAGCTGCACGGGGATCCATGGAGCTGCACAGGGATCCAAGGAGCTGCACAGGGATCCATGGAGCTGCACGGTGTGTGTGGAGCAGAGGGAAGAGCTTGCTGATGTGCAGCGGGGTCCATGCCCGGCTCACTGGCAGGCCTTGCCCTCCTTCCCCAGCTCCCCATGTGAGAGAGAGGACTGGGATGCTCAGGGGGAATCTTCCTGATGCTCAGGGCTGCTCAGGCAGATGCCCAGGAGGGTGTGGAGCATCCAGCAGCCCAACACTCTCCTCTGAGGGAGAGGGATCATCCAACCTGGAGTGGGGGGACCGCTGGCATCCACAGGTTCCCAAGCTCTTGCCCGGGCTCCGAGGAGTGACCGGGGTGGCAGAGCGGTCCCTGCACCCCTTCGGGCACACCCACAGCCCCGGATGGGGCTCCGCGCTGCAGTGCAGCAGCTCCAGCCCCTCTCTCTCCCGGGGAGCTGGCAGGGGTGGGGTGCCCACCTTCATCCTTCCTTCCCCGCCTGCTCCAAGCCCGACCGCCCGGCCAGCGGGCAGGACGAGCCACCGGGAGGAGCAACAGCTCCTCTCCTGCTTGGGGATGGAGCCCGTGGATCTGAGCCCCCCCCAGCAGCAGAGGGCAGCGGGGTGGGTGTGCCCCCACGGTTTGGGGGCTGCGATGGGCGTGGGGGCCACACTCGATACCCACCTCCTTGCAGAGCCACAGGGAGGCACCTCCTTGGGTGCTGTCCCAAGCGGGGAGCCCCGTGTTGGGGTGGGGAGGAACACTGGATGCCCAAGTCCTCGCAGGGACAGGGAGGCATCGGTGCCTCCTTGGTGGGGGTGAAGCCCCGAGCGGGGACCCTCGTGTCA
>VXAU01000125.1:86152-105640 GCA_013399695.1 Formicarius rufipectus
CCCAAGAGATCCCCCCCATCCTCCTCATCACCCCCCTCCCCTCCACCCCTTCCCACTCCCCGCACTCCCCAGTACCGCTTCCCAGTTCCTCCCAGTCGCTCCCCACCCCGAGCCTTACTCTTGGCGAGGATGCTGGGGCAGCGATCGCGGCGCTGTGCGGGAGCGGGCGGGGATCGGGCAGGGTCAGGGACCGCAGCCGGGCGGCCGCTCCCGTCCGAGGGCTCTCATCTCATTTTGTCCTGTGTCCCCAACACACACACACATTCGCAGCCACGTTTCCCCCCCCTTCTTGCGGCAAACGGCGGCCAGCCCCGACCCCACCCCCTGTCACAGCAGCAGCCTAACAGCGAAGACCGGGAGGATGGAGGAGGATCCGCTCGCTTTCCCTTTAACTCTTCCCTCGCCACCCTCCCCCCTCTTCCCCTCCCAGGGCAGGGTTCTGTCCCCATGGACCCGGCTGGGGATACTGGGATGCTCCATGGACCACCCCCCCGTCCTCGTCCCCTTGCCCCACAGGGCTCCGGGACAGGGGATATTTGGGGTCTGGTGGTGGCTTGGCTCAGTGCCTCGCAGCCTCACCGTGTCTCATCGCCCTCGTGCCTCCCCAAAAAAGAGCCCCCCCAATAGGTTTGAGCCCCAACGTTGCCCCATGAGGTGGGTCGAGGGGTGTCTCGGGAGCACGGTTGGGGTTTGAGGGGCACAGGCAGCCCCTTGGTGACAGGCAGGGCTTTGGGGTGGGAAACAAGCCCGTACACACCATGAAAATCCCATTTTAGTCCCCGTTGCCCCTCATCTTCAGGAACAGAGCCCTTTGGGGGGCACAGCCTGAACCCCTGGGGGTCTGCAGTGGGAGTGGGATGGGGAGGGACGGTCAGTGGGGGAGATAAAACAACTTTTCCCACCCCATGGAGAGCCCAAGGAAGGCCTGAGCTTGCAGAGAGGGCAACCCCCCCCCAACTCCTTCTTACACAGATTAACTAAAACAGGGACATTCAAATGGCCAAGGACTCAAACTGAAGGCGGGGCAGCTCCTGACACAGACATAGCATGGAGTTGTCTTCTCCAAGGAGAAATGAGGGGCTCCAGACAGAAAAGGAAAAGCTCCTGAGGTTGGTAGCACATGTCCCTGCCTCCAACTTCACCCCAGCCCTTTCAGGTGTTGCAACACACACGGAGTTAGGCTCTGCTTCCCTCGGCCTTTCCATGGATAAGGTTACACCACTCCTGCTCACCTGTCGGAAGCCCCAGGAGAGAGGAAAGAAGCAGGAACTGCTGCCACTTAAATCTGCTGCTTTCCAGTGAAATGGCAGGGCAGGTAATTAATTATTCCTGCTAATTGTGCTGGACAGGCACTCGGCTGCTCCCCCAGAACTGCAGGCTGGGGGTGTCTCCCCGCACAGGTTACTGCTGACAGAGTTGCAGGAGCTGTGTGTGATCCTCCTGGGATGGAAAGGGCACCTGAGGTGCTCTGATTTACTTAGTCCGTCACCTTTGAGGACTGGGATTAGAGCCTGGGACAAAGTCAGTTCTCCTGGGGGTGGGATTCTGCTGCTTCCCACCAGCACTGCCGAGCAGTGGGGCAGTTCAGGTCCTGCATGGACAGCTGGGGGAGGGTCCTTTGCTGGGAAATCCAGCCAGGCCAAGAGAGAGAGCAGGGCTGTTGCAGAGGGATGGAGGAGGTCAAGTCAGACACGTATTCTGGGACTGTCCCACCAGAGATGAAGATGTGCCCAGGACCCAGCAGGATTATCCCTGTCCGTGCAAAGCAGTTCCCAGGCCAAAAGTGTCCACAGGAAGCCTGGTCTCCTCTGAGCCTGGTGGCTCAGCCTCTTTAGGGGGTCGTGCAGGGAGAGGGGATGTCTAACAGGAAGCTTGTGGAGCTTCCTGTGCCACTGCCAGACTCAGATGAACTCCCCTCTGATCTCCCCCTGGTCACACACCTCCAGGATGGAGCACCAATGTGGAGAAAGTCACACCTGAGGGAAGATGAGCTCCAGTTGTCCCCTCCAAAGGGCACTAGGGTGCTCCTGGACATCCTGAGGGGATGAAGAGGGAGTCTGAACGCGTCCCACCATCCAGTGATGGGTCATGCCTAGGCCAGGGTAGGGCCAGATTAATCACAGTGGATAATCAGAATCACAGAATCATTTTGGCTGGAAAAGACCTCCAAGATCATTGAGTCCAACAGTTAACCCAGCACTGCCAACAGGAGGATGCCCTGGTGATGTTGCAGCTCCACCAGGCCAGCCCAGCATCCTTTCCCCAGATGCAGCTGTGCACGGGCACTCAAGGAAAAGCAAAACCAGGACAATATTTCTCCCTGACATTCTTCAGCCTCTCCAAAGGAGAGGTTTGCTGCCAGCTCCAGACCTCCACGGGAGCAGAGATCCATCAGTGTGCCGTGTGTCCCCACTGAGCCCATCCCCAGTGGAAGTCATTGTGGGTTGAAGCCCAGACCTGTAGGACACCTCACTTGGTTTGGGCTCACTCTCCTTTTCCATGCCTCAGTGTTTTCCTAAGGATGATCCTGGCACTGGCATCGGGGCAGCAGGTTTTCTGCTCTCCTCTCCTACCCTGCTCTTGATCCCTTTCCAAGAAGTGCTTGCAGATGCCATCACTCTCTACACCAGGCTGGGATGAGCTCCCTCTCCAGAGGACAGCGCTCTGCCCCTGCTCCTCATCCTCATCCCAGCCCCTCCAACATCCCGAGTGGACTTTGTTTCCCCTCATTTGCTGAGTGTTTTGTGTGTCTTGCTGTGGTTATCATGCTCCAGCCGTCAGATTGCAGCGAGTCCCAGGGAGAAGGTGCCAACTTTAACATATGCCTGAGCAGTTCTTTTCAGACATATACAAACTGGAACAATGCCTCGCTGAGAATGTGCTTGTTGGTGCAATTTGCCAACTGTGGCTTCAGATCTGCTCTTTTCAGCACGCACCGACTATTTGTAGACAGTGCAAAAGCTGGGAGAGCTGAGGGGGTCTCTGGAAGACTCTGTCCAGGAAGGGAGGAACCCGCAGGGAAGGCAACCTGGGGCTGAGAAAAGTCATCTGTGTGTCACAAACGATGTTCAGATCAAGCACTTCTCCTCCAAGAGCTTTGGTCCTTTTCCCCTTTGCTGTAGGAAGTGGCCAGCACTGGGCAGTCACTCGGTTCTCCACGACACGAGCCATGGACACGTTCTTACCTTGTGTAAGCAGCTCTTTGTCCAACTCATCGTGTCTCCTGGGTTCAAACACCATCCAGTGCCTACTCCATCACCTTTCAGGCTGGACATCATCGAGGTGTGACTCTGGTGCACCTGGACTTACGGCACAGAGCCAGCCAGGGTGTCCCTACTCTGTCATGTCCTTAGAAAAAGGACTGACAAACCTTGGCTGGACATTCCCTCACGTCTTCCCATGGGGTTTGTAGACACCGTGGGGAGGTTTGAAGGCAGGGCAGGAAGATGATTACAAAGTGGGCTTGGGGCTGTGTCCAAGGAGATGGTCAAGCTTTCGCTTGACAACCACAGGGCAACAGAGACCTGTGGATCCTCAAGGCAGAGGAGTTTTCTCACCATCATTGAGCAGGATACGTGGCCGTTCCCTTGCCCACGTGCCTGCCCTCACCTCCCAACCCCCCAGGGCAGGGCTCACGTCCCGTTCCTCGCTGATGAAACACCCCCTCAGCTGGCAGTGCTGGTGGTGGAAATGCCAACGAGATGGCCCAAGAGCAGGAGGGTCAGTCAGTGCTTGAACTGCCTGTTCCCCATGGAGAACTGCCAAAGGCAAACGTGTTTGAGATAGCAAAGAACCAAGAGCCCATTGTTCCCAACAACCCCGGGGGAAATATTTTTGTGTGTGTGTGTGTGTGTGTGGGTGTGTGTGTGTGTGTGTGTGCGTGTGTGTGTGTGTGTGTGTGTGTGTGTGTGTGTGTGTGTGTGTGTGTGTGTGTGTGCTGGCATCCAATTTGGCAATGGTTACTCAGCACAAGTGGGCGGCCTGTCCCTTTCTCTCAGCTGGAGTCTCCTCCCCCTCACAGGGACCCAGAAGAGGGATGAAACGGGAGCAGATGGTTTGGGGGTGCTCAGAAACGCCGGTGCCAAGGGCTGTCTCATCACCAGCTAGAGCTTCGTGGCAGGCTGAACATGCTCAGGACCAAGGAGGTCCCTCCAAGTGAGGGGGGAGTGCAGGAGGATGAGAGGAACTCTTGGGGGTATTAAAGGTTTCAGGTTTTGGTTGGACTTTGAGGAGAAGGAGTAGAAGTTGAGGTCTTTGGGGTATCGTGCAATGTATGGAATTCTGTATCAAATATTCCCTTTCTGAGCCTGAAGGAGTTTGAAGAACTGATGCTGGAGAGGGAGTTGGGACAAGAGCATGGGGTGACAGGAAATGGGGGAATGGCTTCCCACTGCCAGAGGGAAGGGTTAGGTGGGATATTTGGAAAACGTTCTTGGCTGTGAGGTTGGGGAGGCCCTCAAACTGGTCGGGAAGAGAAGCTGTGGCTGCCCCTGCATCCCTGGAAGTGTCCAAGATCAGGTTGGATGGGGTTTGGAGCAACGTGGGATAGTGGAAGGTGTCTCTGCCCACGGCAGGGGGATGGACCAAACAACCTTTAAAGGTCCCTTCCAACCCAAACCACTCGGTGGTTCTCTGCTGAAGGATCACTGCTGGAAGTGCCAGGAAGAAGTCTCCGGGCTTTCTCCAAGTGAGAATCCAAGGATTCAAGCTCGGAGAGCTGGCCAAGGCAGGCATGCTCCAGATTATCTCCTCTTTCAGCACCACACCAGATCTGTCACAGTCCTTTCATGCAGAAACTGCCAGGCTCCCACTGAAAGCTTTGCTGCCTCTCTCATCCCTGCAGAAGTGAATGGAGGGATTTGTCCCAACCTCCACCCCTCCTCTGCAGCTCCCGGCGCTTCGTTTGCTCCAAAGTGACACTCTGCTGGAATCAGCTGAGATGAAACCAAGCTGGCTCCTACACACCTTGGAGCTCAGGCAGGGCTGCTTCCCACACAGTGTCTTTCACCCAAATCAAACAGCTCCCAGCTGAGCTCTGCCATCCATCAAGCCGAGCCTCAGGCAGAGCTGGGTTTTGGCAGCCTTATACCATTTTGGGTTCATGCTTAGCAGGGACCTTTCATTGAAGAGGGTGTTTCCAGGGCCGTGGGGGCTTCAGGGCCATCCGTGGGACCACGCTGGGATCAGTGGGAGGGTGGGAGTTGTTAATTGTCTGGGTATCAAGGGCTGTTCTGTTCGGAAGGAGTTCCTCCTTGTGAGGGTGGGCAGACCCTGGCACAGGGTGGGCTGAGAAGCTGTGGCTGCCCCTGGATCCCTGGAAGTGTCCAAGGGCAGGTTGGATGGGGCTTGGAGCCCCCTGGGCTGGTGGGAGGTGTCCCTGCCCATGGCTGGGGTGGCACTGGATTGGCTTTAATGCCCCTTCCAACCCAACCCATTCCATGGCTCTGTCCTATGATCCTGTGGTTTCCAGACAGCAGTGTTTGGTGTTCCATGGGGCACAGATGGGTGCAGACTCCCTCCTCCCCAGGGCTGTGTCACCCCACAGGGAGGTGTCGCTGAGATTCCAGGTTCCTGCAGTAAAAATGGCCTGTAGACCTTGATCCAGCATGGAAGGAAATAACAGCTCATGCAACGAGGGCTTTGCTGGCCATCTGTGCTAGGGCAGCTTCAGATGACCAGCTCTGGCTGGTGTCCTTCTGCTGACCACACCTTGGTGTCTGCTCTCCAGTCTGCCCTGGCCGTGTTATCTGAGCTCAGCTCAGTTGCCCTTGCCTTGTTTAGGAGCTCTGTAGGTGTCCCGGAGTATTTGAGGCACCTGCACAGAGCAGGTGGACACAGCACAGAGTCTCCATCAGCACCCTCTGGTTTTGGGATCCTTGGTGGGGACAAACCTATGTGTTTTCCCTTGCTACTAAGGTATCAGCCCATATGGGTTGAGATCTTGGTTGGGTATTAGGAAAAATCTCATCATTAATCATTGGAACAGGCTCTCCAGGGAGTGTTGGAGCCACCAGCTTTGACAGTGTCCAAAAAATGAGACGTGGCACTTGAGTAGTAGATGTTTTAGTGGGCATGGTGGTGTTCCATCAAAGGTCAGCATTGATCCTGGAGGCCTTTTCCAAACGTAATAATTCTGTGATTCAAGTGTTTACATCTGGTTATTTGAGGTGGGAAACTGAGGAGTTTTGTCCATCTCAGCTCCCTGTGCTGGACACGTCTATCTGGCTTTGCTAGGAAGAAGTCTCAGGGCTTTCTCCAAGAGAGAATCTAAGGATGCAAGCACAAAGAGCTGGCCAAGACAGCTTATCTCCTCCGAAATATCTCCTCTTTCATCACCACAGCAGATCTGTCATGGCCCTTTCATGGAGAAGCCCCCAGACTCCCACTGAAAGCTTTGCTGCTCTCTCATCCCTCCAGAAGTGAATGGAGGGATTCGTCCCGACCTCCATCCCCCTCCACAACTCCTGGTTTGTGCCCGTGGACACACTTGTGTCAGGTGACCACAGCCAAGGTTTTTATTGCCAGAGGACTGATTTCTGGGGTGATTTGAGCACCTTTCCACCGCTCCTCTGGGTGGTCAAGGTAACACCTTCCAGCTCTGTGTTGGGTGGGACTCGCCCCGGGCTCACCGCATCGGCCTCTTCAGCAAGGTGGAAATCTCTGGCTCTTTGCCCCAAAAAGGGGGTAGAAAACATCATTGCCTTGTTTCAGGGAGAGGATCCTTGGCCAGCAGCTCCTCCAGAGCCCCCTCGCTGTCTGCCCTCCCAGAGCAGCCTGGGGGAATGATCTCAGCCTCCAAGTGCATCACGAAAGGTCCTCGTTGGACGAGGCTGCTCTCAGAGCCACGGCATCCTTGGCAACCACCCTGGGCTTTTTCCAGTCCTCCAGGGAGAAGAACAAGGCTCCAGAAATCAATAACCGAGTCCTTTTGAAAGTCAGCAGGACTTTGGCATGATCTAAGCCACGTTCTTCAGTGACTTCACCCTGCTGGAAGCAAACGAGGGGCCCTGAGTGAGAGCCCTGGGCTCGAGCAGCCCCGGGGGGACCAGCCCTGACCCTCTGTCCTGTCACAAGGGGGTGGTTGGTTTAGTGCTCCCTGCTCACATCTGGGTCCCATCCTTCTGGTCCAGATCCCCCCAGCAAAGAGCCAGGCAAGGGGAGATAAGAAGGTTTTGAGTGAAAATATCTGTGTTTTTTTTTTTTTTGTTTGTTAGTTTTTTGTTTAGTTTTGTTTTGGTTTGTTTGTTTGTTTTTGTTTTTGTTTGTTTTTTTTTTTTGTTTTGTTTTGTTTGTTTTTTGGTCGGTTTTTTTTGGAAATGCCATTCTGAGGTTCTGCTGAAACAGGGAGAGTCAATCCTCTCTCTCACATAGGGCTCAGCCCCCACAACTCATTTCATCTTCAGATATTCTCTTTACCAGGATTTCTTTCCTGACTACAAAGGCTCCTTATTGAACATCCAATAAACACCCCAGCCCCTCCCCATCTATATTTTCCCCTCTCCAAAACAGCCAAAATAGCAGACACAGCTTGCTTCATATTAATTTTATATTAATTCATCTCCCAGCAGTGCTTTTCCTATGTATCTGGATGACAAGACTTCTCCATAAGCTTCAGCTAATGACTTGGAAGGTCTTGTTCTCCCACCTCATCCACATCCTGCACCTCCTTAAGGAAAATGCCATAAAACAGCAACTGAGGACACCCTGCTGCAACCCCACCCCCCCTCCCAAAATTTCCAGTGTAAAGCCCACCAGGGGTCCCTCCTGGTGGTGGTGGGGCACCATATAGCCAAAACTGAGGCTGATATGTTCTCCTGCCCAAGGACAGGAGCTGGGTTTGGAGCCCAGATTAAAAGAGAAGATGCCTAAATGCTCATTAATGTGATGAATTAATACACAAGGGTGTGTAATATGCTTTATGGAGGTAAAGGAGAGGCTGAGAGATGCACCAACCCAAGAGCTCCACACTCTACCAAGGGTCAATCCTGCAGTTCTAAGGAGAACTGAAGGAATCTCAGGAACCACATTTCTGGTGGCCTGAGAAACCTGACTCATGGCCAGGGATGCAGAGAGGTCGGTTGGGTTTGTGCAAGAGGAGGTGGAGAAGCGAGAGGGTCATGGAGTGACCCTGTTTGTGCTGTGAAGACCCTCTGGGGGGTTTATGGCTCGTTGGAGTAGCTGGGAAAAGACACAGTGGAAGGCAATGATGGGAAGAGGGAGCTGCCTGAATTCCCAAGTTCACCCGTTTTCTAACAGTGAGGGTGTTTTACCAGCTGGACAACTTACAATTGGATCCTCTCCCAGTCTTTAAACTGAGCCCATCTGTGTTTTTAAAGATGAAGTTTAACCCCAGAAACGATGATACAGGCAGAAAAAAAATGAAGCTATTAGCCACTTTCTGCAAAGGTTCAGACTCCCTGCACTTAATGACCCCTTGGAAAACATAAGGAGCCTCTGCACCTTTCAGAAACAAACTCCAGGATGTTTTAAAACATGTTTGTGCTACGTCTAAAGTGATGTAGCAACAGCTGAAGGTCACAAGCACTGTATAAATAGAAAGGAGATTTTATTGTGACATGTCCATCCGGAGCCATCGCTCCTGGGTATGCCATCTGGGATGGGAACAGAAGCCTCTGCATCCCAACTGTGGGGAAAAAGAGAAATCCTTGTCCTTGCAAGGAGCATAAGAAGATGCCCTGGGAGGGAGGACAACGATGAGGTTGTAACTTGGCTCCTAATTTTACCAATTTGGAAGAAAAATCAGACGTGTGATGGTGACCTTTGGAATGCAAAGTCCTCTGTGGGGTTTCAGTCACTTACCCAAGGAGAGAAAAGGAATGTTTTCACCCATAAAAGAGCATTTTCTGTCTGCTGGTTTGTAATGGCTGTGCTTCTAATTTGGGGATCAGTTGAGGTAAGATGTCCTTTAGCACGTGCTGGTAGGACTTTATCCCAGGGTCTGACAATGTGCTTACTAAAGACCTTTTCTGGCCAAAATCCTGCCTCATGCAGTTTCCCTGTGCATTCCATCAGCTCCCTGCACCCATCACTTGTGTTCCTTATGTATTTGGGTGATAAACTCTTCAGGATCTGGAGCAGGGGGTTCCTTTGGTCTGTGGCAGAACGACAGCACCGAGGGCTTGCCTGAAACGACTGGTCATGATCACCCCAGAAAGAAACTGTGGATGTCCTGAAAGAAGGGGGGCACGTGTGGGAGAAAACACTGAAACACGAGTAAAACCAGTGGGAATGAAACACTGGGATGGAAAATATTGACCCAAGGAACGTGGGTGGGTGGAAGTATTTGCTGGTGCAGTCACTGCAATTGCTGCTGCTGCTCCTGAAGAGGAGATGAAACCTTTGCTTTCATCACTTGGCATCAAAGATAACTCTTGGTGTTTACTTAAGGACAGCACTTTGAGAGGGACACAGGCTGTGCATCTTCAGATGTCGTGGCTGGACAGGAGCCAAAGAGTCTCTCAGCTCTGTCTGCGTGAGGCTCATCTCGTCAGGGAATCTGCTGTCCTGATGGAGGGAACAGTGTCCTGTCCTGTCCTGTCCTGTCCCACGATGGGGTGAAACCAGTGAGCCCCAGGGCTGGGCTGGGGACCAGAGAGCTGTGCGTGCCTGGTGAGGTCCCTCTCTTTGGAAAGCTGACCCTCTCTTGGGAGCAGATCCTCTGCCAGCTGCTCAATGCTGCCTCCTCCTTCTCTTCCATGATCCCACTCTGGGGAAGTCTGTTTTCCCCATGGATAGGGATCAGGAGCCGCCCCCTGCCCCTTACCCCACCCCTTTGACAAGACACAGGTTGTCTGTGAGAGCAAAGTGTGGATAACTCCCCAAATTACTGTCTGGGAGGAACTTGCTGCTCCAGGTGGGACACTAAGGAAGGGCTGGAGCTGAGGAATGCCAAAGCCACCTCAGGGTAATCAGGAGCTTCAGCAGCAGAGGTAGTCTGAGATACACTCCAGCTGGATCTCACTTCAGTGCAGACTTGCTGGGTTCTTAATTTTTCCACGGGGTTATTTTTAGCAGGTGGTAAAGGTGGGAACTGCAAGTCTATTGAAGCAACCAGAGGTGGAAACCCACGGGGGGTGAAAGGAGGAGTGTCCCAGCTTTTCTCTTCTGATTCTTCTCCTCCTTGAAGGACAGCTGGGCTCGTGGCACCGTGACCCCAGAGGGGAAAATCTCTTCTCTCCTGCTCTTTCTGCTGATATGGTATTGGATTGTGTGATGGGTCACACCTATTGATCACATCAGGCTGGAAAAGAAGCAGCCCATAAATAACTCCTGACGTCCCCGGCTGTGCCACAGATCCTGAGCAAAGGGATCTTGGGGACTTCTCTGTCCCTCTCCTCTGGAAAATGCTGGGACAGGTTTGGGTTAAGCCAGATGCCTGGGGCTCCCTAAATGTTTTTGCAGGTGTTTTCTTAGCAGGGCTGGCTTATCTTATTCCTTCACCCAGCCCTTCCTGGAAGGGGGCATTGGAATGGTCAGCCCTGTGCTATTCCCATGCCTGCTCTTGCTCACACTGAAACTATTACGTGGGCAGATGGTTAAGACATGAAGGCAAAGGTGACTCTCCTGTTCCTTCCCTGAGGCCAGTCATCCCCTGTGCTCAGTCTGTCCTTTGAATTCATGAGACTGCATGAGTTTGGCAAAATAAAACCCACAAAAACCTGTAAGAAATGCACGGCAGGGAGGCTAAAGGGGGAATCATGTTCGGATTGTGCTTTCTTGAGGAAACTCAGCCCCAGATGGCTCCGGGGTGCTGAAGCAAAGCTTGGTCCCTGCAGAGCACCAGGGACCCTTCCAGCATCCAGCTCTGCTCCCACTCACTGCTGGCCAGGACCAGGGGCACAAGGGGCAGCAGGAAACCCCTGCCTGATGCTCTACCAGCTCCCACAAGCTCTGTGTGGTGCTGAGGAACACCTGAGCAGTGGAGACCTCCAGGCACCGCAGCCCTCCTCCCCCGTCCCTCTTTCCTCCTCTTTCCCTCCCCTCCTTCTCCCTTGTTTTTACACAGCTGATAAAACTGTTCCCCAGGTCGGGATGACTCGGCCAAGGGGTCAAGTGAAGCGTGGCAGATCCCATTCTCCAGCTGGGCTCAGGTGGGAAACTGCCCTAACGCTGCTGGCACGGGGTGCCCCCAGGCACGGGGTGCCCCCAGCACCATCTGGCTGCTCACACCATCAGTGCCCCAGGCGTTTTTTTTGGGGGGGCTGGCACAGCCAGGCACTGAAAAAGAAGGTCTGGGAGCATCACTGTGGTTGGAGCTTCCAAGCTGGGGGCATCTCCCTCTTTATCAGGGGCCGTGGCAACACTTTGGTTCCAATGCGTGGGTTCTCTGCGCTGCCAGCGTAGCACAGGGCACGCTGTGCCCTGCACGGCCTTGGCAGGAGGGAGGAGAGGGCTGGACTCCACTTTGCTGGAGCAGGAGGGGTGCCAAGGGAAGGAGGATTTGCAGGTCCCTTCCAGGGAGTGGGTCTGGGCGCCGAGAAAGCTCCAGAGGACGCCCTGCTCCGAGCCCGAGCAATAAATCCATCCCGTTGCAGAGAGATGGAGAGTCAGCCAAGGAGGGGAAGGTTTATTTAGAGAAACACCCGTGGGCTGCCTGCCCACACCAGGCTTTTAGCTGATGATCTGCACGTGCCATGGCTGGGGGCGGCTGGGGGAAGGAGTCCACTATTATAAGCCTGGCAGCATCTCTGCTGAATCCTGCTGGAGCCTGGGAAGGGTTTGATCCAGCAGGATCCCACCTCCGGCGTCACCTCATCTGACCTTGGCCTAAGCAGAGCCAACCCCATGGTGCAGCCTGGGAGCATCCAGCACCTGTGGGAAGCACCAGTCATTTCAGAGAAACTGGGAATCTTGAAGGATTACCCCAGGTTTAGAACGTGCCCAGAGATCCATATAAGCCTTGAGCATCTTCTGGGGGAAAAAGTGAGAAAGGGCTGTGCTGAAGGGAGGGATGCTCTGGAGAGGGTGGAGATGTGCAGATTCCCCCTCTCTCGGGCAGGATGAACCACCAGTGATCCTTGGGATTAACGGTGATCTGGGCACTGAATCCATTCCCTTTGCACTTCCCATCCCTAACAGTGATGTGAATAATCCATCTCTCTCCCTCTCCATTTCTGCCTCCCTTCAACACTCCCGGCTCCGGGGACGGCTCCGTCCGTGCTAATTAAGGTGGATGTTTCTCCCACACCAAAGGGCTCTTCCTGGAGGACTCAGCAAGAGCAGCTCTTCCCCGCCCCGAGGGAGAACACGGGGGAAGCGGTGCTGGGTGTACCTGGGGGGGTCCTGCTGCTGTGGGGTGCCAGGCATTCCCGTGTATGGATGGGAGATGTGGAGATTTTGGGGTCCTGGGCTTTGCTGTGTTGTGGGCTGTCCTGGTTTTAGTAGCCAGGATCAGTTTGTCACTGGGTGGGTGTGTGTTCTACACCCTCTCTGGCATTTTTCTCACCAACTGCCCACCAGGGCCCATTGGCAGCAGCTGCCCAGGGCACACCCCACCCCTCAGGGGACAAACTGGGTGTTTAGGAACCTCTGTGAGATAAGGAAGTTCTCCTGCCCCCACACCCACCTGAGGGGTCATATCTGCTAATGGCCCATCAGGGATGCCAAAAATAGGCCATTGTTTATCTCACAGAGTGAGTCACCCATTGTGAAAGTCTCTGCCCTGGGGGAGGGACTGGGAGTTCCCATCTGAGCCCAAGTGGATAAAAGCTTGGAGTTTGGGACTGGGGGCTCTTCAGATCCAGAGGAGGAGCAGAGCCTCGACCGGACTGAGACTGCCACCAGACTGCCACCAGCATTGTCACCAGCAGGTTCCTTCCTTTCTTCTTACTCTGCACTCAGGTGCCCCACGTGGTGCTCAGCACAGGGGTTGGTGAGCTCCATCCTGCTTGTGCCCCCCTGGGCTGGGCTGTACATCTGGTGTTTTTGTGGCACAAACAGATTTTTCCTTCTGTCTCAGTGGATTTTGTGATCTTTTATTAAATTGTTCTTCTGCCTTGCAATCCCATTCTGAGTTGGATTCATTTCTCCTGCCGGTTTAACTCTGAACCAGCACATAGGGTCAACCCCGTGTGTTTGCAGTGGGGAGTCATCGTAGAATTATGGAGTGGTTTGGGTTGGAAGGGACCTTGAAGTTCATTCAGTGCCATCCCCTGCCATGGGCAGGGACACCTTCCACTAGCCCTCCAAGCCACATCCAACCTGGCCTTGGGAAGCAAGATGAGATGGTGGCTGAGTGGCCACCGGGGCCAGAAGATGTTCTGTGGGCCATGGGACCAGGAGCCCACCTGAGCACCTCAACCTCCTCTGGACAAAGCAGTTTTGCCCCAGCTCAGAAGGTGATGGCCAATTCTTGCCCCATGCACACACCTGCAACACCCAGCCCAGCTCCTGCAGAAACAGGGAGTCCTGCTGGCAGAGGGAAGGGCAGCTCCAGTGCTGTGGGTTTACAGCTCTGGCAGCTGCTTCTCCTTTCTCCTCTCAGCCTCACGTCTCTCGGAGCTGGAAGAAAGATGCTGAAAACCCGCAAGCCTCACCCCACCAGGCTCTCTTGAACCTGGCTAGAAAACCTGGAAAACACATCCAAGGGCTAGTTTGCCACAGCTTCTCCTTCTCATAAGGGTAGAGATGCTTTTCCCACCCACAGTTTACCTGCAGGATGTGACAAAAAGGAACGAAACCTTCCTCTGCAGTGTCTTCCCCCAAAACACATGCCCTGGTGCAAAACCACCCCTGGAGCAGGGCAGGGCTGGTGCTGGATGATCCTCCCTGTGTTCCCCCCCTGGGCTTTGTGGACAGCAGGACACCAGACAGTGGAGCTAACCGGCCAATAGAGCTGGTCTTCCATCACAGAATCAATCACAGACTAGTCTGGGGTGGAAGAGACCTTAAAGACCACCCAATTCCCATCCCCTGCCGTGGGCAGGGACCATCCCTCTCCTCCTGCCTCTCCCTGCAAGGATGCACCGTGCCATGCCCTGAGTGAACCTCCCAGCAGCCACCTGGGGTGGAGGAGGGGAGATGAGGGTCATTAGTGCAGAGAGGAATGAGGCCAAGAGGGTTTTCATGCCTCAGCATCTTAATTGGAATGGGTTTCCCACCCTCCCCCTGCTCTCAAGCCACCACATCCAGGCTCCATCAAGGGCACCTGGCTCACAGCTCTCCTGGCCCACTGCTCTGCACTCTCATCCTCCATCAACCACTCACATCTCCTTAATTAAATGTCAAGATATGCAGGTTTTTTTGGGTTTATTTATTTTTTTTTTAGAGCCCCCTGCTTGGAAAGGTTCATGGAGAGCTCGATTACTGTGTGGTGAAGAGGGGGGAGGAAAATTGTGGAGGAAAAAAAAAAGGATCTCAGGCAGAGATCCTTTGGGTTGTTTGTTTGCAAGGCTGGGGATTGGGAAAAGGTTCTTCCCCCAGAGGGTGGTGGGCACTGCCCAGGCTCCCCAGGGCAGTGGGCACAGCCCCGAGGCTGCCAGAGCTGCAGGAGGGTTTGGACAATGGGCCAGGGATGGGTGGGATTGTTGGGGTGTCTGTGAAGGGCCAGGGGTTGGACGGGATGGTCCTCGTGGGACCCTTCTAGCTTGGATATTCCATGATTCTATGACCTGAAACTGGACATCCCCATGTTTGAGGCTCCTTCATCTCCAAAGTGGAGGCCAGTCCTGGTGCTTCCCCCAGGGGAAGCCAGCCCTGTCCAGCACCACCACGGGCTGTCCTGAAGGTCTAAAACTGCTTTCCTGCAGCAAAGGGCACCATGACACAATCCTCCAGGGCTCTGGGGAGATCATGGTATCACAGACTGGTCTGGGCTGGAAGGGACATTAAAGATCTTCTCATCCCACCCCTCTGCCGTGAGCAGGGGCACCTTCCACTAGACCAAGGTGCTCCAAGCTCCATCCAACATGACCTTGGACACTTCCAGGGATGAGGAGACCACAACCTAGATGGTATAAGCCTTTGGTGCTCCTTTATACCAAGTCCTCCAAGGCCTCCTCCTTCCTGGAGCGTTTCCCTGCGAAGGATGCCCTGTGAAAGGCACGGTGTCCCACATGGAGAGAGGCCAGATGTTCCTTCTTGCGGCTGATGGAGGGCTGGATGCCGAGTGCTGGCACTCCCAGAGGAGGCATTTGGATCTCACTGTACAATCTGTCCTCCCAAGGAGACTTGGAGATGAAGTGGGAGAGGAGGCAGCAGGGCAAGGAAGCAGCAGGCAGGACACATCCATCAATCACCTCCATCCTCCTGTGGTCCAGTGCCAGATGAAAATGCATGGGGTTCCTGTCCCAGGCCATGTCCTTGGATCAGCTCCACCTGCTCCAGGTCACTCCTTCAGCCTCAAACCTGCCCAGGGTCAGTGTTGCACTTGGGAAGAGCCTTTTCAAGTCTTGACCAAGTTTTAAATTTCAGTGTAAATCTTGCAGGGAGACAGTGGAAATTTGGAGTTGCCCTGGTAGGATGCGATCAACTTTGACCAGCTTCTGGGGAGTCCACAGCACGAGTCAACTTGGAGGATAAAGAAATTTAGTGATCCAAAATAACCAAAATTTCTCCTTATCAGGGCATCTCAGGTGGCAATATGAACAGGGATTCCAGCCCTAGACTTCCCTCCATGTCTGCAGGCTGCAGTGGCAGCTGACACATTCCATGTGCACACAGACCAAAATTCAGGGGAGGAGAACCAAAATTCAGGGGGAAAGAACCAAAACTCAGGGGAGAAGAACCAAAATTCAGGGGAGGAGAACTGAAATTCAGGTGGAATGATGCAGGAGGACAGGAGAAGGGTGGGGTAGCCATTCCATGCACCAAAATAAGGAGAACAAACGCCTTTATCTGGACAGAAGTCCCACGGCACAGGGATGAGGAGACTGGAGAGAAGGGAAAGCCTTCAAAATGTCTGTGCTTTGAGGATAAAAAAATTCACATTCTATTGCTGGAGTAGGATGCCAGAAGGCCATGGGCCAGTGTTTGGACTCCCAGCACCACCACATTGACCTCACCTGGAGTTTGGACAACCAGCACATTGATCTCACCTGGTATTTGGACTTCCAGCACCACCACATTGATCTCACCTGGTGCAAAGCCAGGAGCTCCCGTGGCTCACCTTCCCCTCCCAGGATGCTCAGCCTGGATGGAGCCACCCCTTCTCCCCCAGGGTGATTTGGGGACCTTGGCTGTCTGGGAGGCATCACAGCAGAGTTCCTCTGGGGGAGGGGGTGGGATCTCATTATGTGATGAGCTGAACATCTGGATTAAAATAGATCAAATAGTCACTAAATCCTAAATAAGCCTGAGAGCTCAGTGGCAGCCATATGCTCCCTACTGACAGGCTCCAAAAAATCTCTCCTTGCCATTACCTCACACTGCAGCAAGTGCTTCATCCTCCTCCAGCCTGGAGAGCAAACCCACCTGTGCTCCTCCTCGCCAGCCCTCCCTGCTCTGGCCACCCTCTGGAGCAGCATCCTGAGGCTCTCAGGGATGTCAGGGGGCACACACACCTCGGGGCCCGTGTCAGATGGGCAGTGGGTGGGCACCAAGCCCACCGTGGGAAAGATTTGGTGATAGGAATTAAAGGAACACCACTAACAACAGTCAAAGGGAGCTGAAGGGGAAAGAAACCCAGAGCTTTGTTGTTTAGCATTCAATGGGTGTTGAGTGTCCTTCAGTGTTTGGGGTTTTAGGGAAATCCTGTAAATCCTAATGGTTTTTTTGCTTATATCCTTCTGGGGACATGAGGAAGGTGGAGGTCTGGTGGCCTCCAAGAGATGCTTCTTCTTGGATGGGGAACATGGAGGGTGGGATGGACCCAAGGACATTGCAGATGTAGGAGGATTCAGGACTCAGAGAATCGTGGAGTGGTTTAGGTTGGAAAGGACTTTAAATATCATCTTGTTCCACCCCCCTGACATGGGCAAGGACACCTTCCACTATCTCAGGGTGCTCCAAATCCCATCCAACCTGCCCTTGGACACTTCCAGGGATCCAGGGGCAGCCACAGCTCCTCTTCCCACCCTGTGCCAGGGCCTGCCCACCCTCACAGGGAAGAATTTCTTCCCAATATCCCACCTAAACCCACCCTTTCCCAGGGAAGACTCCAGGGACCACTCAGGGATATCACTTTATAGCACTGCCTTTATGCCCTGGTAGACCCCCAAAAAAGGTGTGACCACTGCCTTTGGGTCATGAGCCTCGCTGAGCTCAGCAAGACCAGGGTTGAGGTCTTGGGAAACTCATCTTGGTGCTTTTTTTAGCCATTTTTAGCTGTGCCAGGGCCTTGCCCAATGGTCAGATGAGTGTTCCTGGCAGTGACAGCCAGTCTGCCCAGCCACCCTTCAGCCCAGCTTTGGTTTCACCCTAAAAACACTCTCCCAAGGCAGTGAAGGTCTGAAGGAAACCAGGGCTGGGTCTGTGACCTGATGTAAGACACGGGGCCAGCAGGAGGCTGCTGGGTGAGGGATGAAAGCAGCAACTCCAACCGGGCAACTCTCTCACCCTGAACCCCTCCAGCAAAATATCTGGAGAGCTGAGGACTTGCCATCACGACTCTGAGGAGGGTTGAGCACAGGAGATGGTCAGAACCATCAGAATTGCATTATTAATGGGAATTAGCAGTAACTGGGTAATTTGGGTGCTGCATGTGGGTCTTGTTGCAACGAGGCTGGCAAAAGTGATTTGATTTATTGTGCAGCCTTAATGAGACCAACCCCAAACTCCTGCCCTGTCCACGAGGTTTGCTCTCTCTCAACCTGCTGCCAGATTTTGAGTGTTTGAAGAGAATAATCTGGAGATGGAATGGAAAAACCAGGACAGCCCGTGCCTTATGTTGGCTGGAGAAACTCCCCCTCCTCTGCCTCCTTCCTCCTCCCAGGACCTGGTTTGAGGGAGAGCAGGATGGTGGTGGTGGCCGAGCTGTGTTGGATCTGCCACTGATTATATGAGATCAAATGGGACCATGGAGTTGTCCCACTGGTGCCACCATCCCCAGGACACGAGGGACAGTGGAGGATGAAGAAGGCAGCCCACGGACAACACTTTATGGGAGCCAAATCCTCCTGGGAAAGGTCATTTGGGCTCAGTGATGCCTCTCAGCTGGAGGAAGGACCAGACCTTCTCCTCTGGGATGCACAGCCCGGAGGGAGCAGCTCTCCATTTGCAGGAACATCTCCCCAGCTTCCCATTTTTTCTCAGGAAAGTGTTTTGCTGTTTGGTTTGGGTTTGGTTTTTTTTTGTTTGTTTGTTTGTTTGTTTGTTTGTTTGTTTGTTTGTTTGTTTGTTTGTTTGTTTGTTTGTTTGTTTGTTTGTTTGTTTGTTTGTTTGTTTGTTTGTTTGTTTGTTTGTTTGTTTGTTTGTTTGTTTGTTTGTTTGTTTGTTTGTTTGTTTGTTTGTTTGTTTGTTTGTTTGTTTGTTTGTTTGTTTGTTTGTTTGTTTGTTTGTTTGTTTGTTTGTTTGTTTGTTTGTTTGTTTGTTTGTTTGTTTGTTTGTTTGTTTGTTTGTTTGTTTGTTTGTTTGTTTGTTTGTTTGTTTGTTTGTTTGTTTGTTTGTTTGTTTGTTTGTTTGTTTGTTTGTTTGTTTGTTTGTTTGTTTGTTTGTTTGTTTGTTTGTTTGTTTGTTTGTTTGTTTGTTTGTTTGTTTGTTTGTTTGTTTTTGTTTTTTGGGGTTTTTTTAGTTTAGTTTTGTTTTGTTTTATTTTTCTGTGGGAGGGGCTGGTTGTGCTGTGACAGTGTGGGATTCACACACTCCTTTTCCCTTCTGGCCAAGATCTCACAGTTTACCATCTGACCTCCCGTTTCTTTCAGAGGGGGAAGCAGAGGAAATGACCCCCACCCCCCACCCCCAGGAGGTGAACCGCTAACCGAGGAGCACCCCCAGGCTTTGTTTCAGCTGCAAAACACCTTCCTCCCCCTCCAACTCCCTCCTCTGCCTCCCTTCCTTTCGGCATCCTGGGAAAGGTCGGGATTTGGGGCCGGGAAAAGCAGCGGAGCGGTGGTTGGGGGGGAAGGGATGCTCTTCCCACGCCGCCTCTCCCGCCCGCGGTCCTGTCTGCTCCTCGTGGCTCATCCTTCCCGGAGCCGGGTGATGCTGATGGGGAGCGACACCGCGGCGTGCGGGGCGGGGGGACCCGCAGCCCCCCTCCAGCCCCCTCCTCCCTCGGGGGCATCACCCTCCGAGCCGCTCCCACGGGGCCCACCAGCACCCGCTCCGGCCCCATAGCTCGGGTCGGGGTGGGGTGGGGGGTGTTGGTGCAGGAAGTGGGAAATGGGACCCGGTGCGGCGGGGCTGGAAATAATAATAATAAAAAAAGGCCTCCAGGTATTTGCTGGGGAAGAATCAGCCCCTGGATGGGGCTGGGCTGGAGCATTTGGCGTGGTGGGCTGGGGGGATATACCCCAGAGATGAGGGGGGAACGTGCCTGTTCAGGCTGGCTTCACCTCCTCCTCCTTCAAATGCAAGCAAGGCTGTCCCTTC
>VXAU01000125.1:105958-140086 GCA_013399695.1 Formicarius rufipectus
TCCCAGCCTCCCTTGCTCAATCCTCAGCCTCTCCTCTCTCCCCAGCTTCCCCTTTCCCCTTTCTCCATCCCCAGCCTGTCTTTCTTTATCCCAGCCTCCCTTTCTCAATCCCCAGCCTCCCTTTCTCAGTTCCCAGCTTCTCCTCACTCCCCAGCTTCCTCTTTCTCCATCCCCAGCCTCCCCTTCTCCCTCCCCAGCCTCCCCTTCTCCATCCCCAGCCTCCCCTTCTCCCTCCCCCCCCTCTCCCCCCCCTCCCACCCCCCCTTTTCNCTCTCCAACCTCCCCTTATCCATCCCCAGCCTCCTTTTCTCCATCCCAATCCTCCCCTTCTCAATCCCCAGCCTCTCCTTCTTCACCCCCAGCCTCCCTTTCTCCACCCCCATCCTTTCTCCATCCCTGACCCTCTCCCCTCTCTCCAGCCTCCCCTCATCCATCCCCAACCTCCTTTTCTCAATCCCCAGCCTCTCCTTCTGTCTTCCCCTCCTGGGCCCGGGGTGGAGGGGGATGTGTGACGGTGCTGCCTCCCCAGATGTGCCGCTGATTCATCCCATAATTGCTCGAGCCCCGGGAGCGGGATGTGCCCGGGAAGCAGCTGCTTCCTCCTTGTTGTGCTCCAGGACCACCCTCCACACGGGGTAGGGAAAGACCCCCGCCATCCACCAGCTGCAAGGGGGAGCAGGGCAGAGGGCTCAGGGTGGGGGGCAGCACCCCAAAAACTGCAGCAGCAAGAGGTGAAGGACCTGGAAAAGGCATCAGCTCCTGGTGGGAGCCAGGAGAGCAGATCCAGGAGCGCTCAGAAAACACAACCAAACGTGGCCAAAAGGACCCTCCCATCTCCCTGTTGGAGATCCACAGGGGCGTTTGGCCAGCCTGAGAGATCCAGGGGCCTTCACAAAGGGACAAATCCCCATGGGGTGCTTCCTGCACTGCCCCGTGTAATCGTGTGGATATAATTGGATTATCCCATCCTTGATGTTCAGCATCACAAAGGGAAAAGCTGCCTCCGAGCTGAGCCCTTGGAGCCACCGCTCTGAGATTGGGCAGAAGGGTCTGAAGCTGGGCTGGAGAAGGTGCAGCGTGGTGGATGGCTTTTCAAATATCCTGTCTCAGCCCATTGCTGTCTCCCTGGCTCCTGGTTGTGCCTGTGACGGGAGTAAATCCCACTGCCAAGGGCACCTGAGAAGTCCTAATTCCATTGCCACAGTCAGAAAGAGCACAAAACCTTTTAGGATTCTCTTTGAAGGACTCACTTGCCTTGGTCTGAGCTCCTGGAGCTCCCCTTGGTTCAGCCCATGGTCAAACATGGAAACTCTGTGCGTGGGAAGACTCAGGAAGCTCCTGGCTGTGTTTCCCGATGTGGGAACCAACCTGAACCCCCTCCTGAAGGTCTGCAAAAGCTTCCCAAGCCATCCATGCCCCCAAGTCCAGGACCAGGAGTGTGGGGAGCTGCTGATTGAGTTGGCATTGCCTGGGTGTGAAAGCATCTGCCAGAGCTCCAGGACAGGGTGGGATTGTTGGGGCGTCTGTGCAGGGCCAAGGCTTGGACTGGATGGTCCTTGGGGGGTCAGCAAATTCCATGACTCTCCCAGCAGAAAACAGGTGGGGCTCTTCTGGAGTAGACACAAAGCCCCAGCTACTGCTTGAAAACTCATGGAAACTTCCTTTGCTTTCCAGTAAAAACACAGACAGCAGCAAAAAAATACCCGGAGAGTCTCCTGCCAGGGCTGTTCCAGAGTCACCCTGCAGAGCAAAGAGGTCTCAGGGACACCCCAAAACCCCTGACCTGGGTGAGCAAAGGCAAATCACAAGCAATAGTTGGGGTTGAGCAGGGGGGATTTCAGCAGAAAATGTGCCTCTGGTGAGCGTGTTTGCACATGTGTAACACTGCAGAGGTTTTGGAGGAGAATGTTGCACAAAGCAAGATTATTTATTTTATTTATTATTTAATAATTATTATTATTTTTTTAAATTATTATTTATTATTTGATTTATTATTAACAAAGCACGTTATTTTTTTAGCAAAATAACCCTGAGAAGATGAGATGATGCCAGAAAACAGTCAGTACCTCGTCAAGGACCTCAGTGTCTCCTGCACACACATTTCCACGCTCAGCCTGAGCTGCCACGTGGCTCTGCCTGCAAGTTTGGGGTTTTGGAGTTGTCAGGTTGGTGGAGGAGCAAGATCTTGGCCACCTCATGGGCAGCAGGTCCCTAAATCGGAGTCACCATGAAGAGAAGCATGAAAATGTAGAATCTGGTCCCATCAAGAGAGGGGAAAAAAGCCCTTCAGCATCAGAGGTGGTGGGTGTGCAGGTGGAGAAGGGCGTGATGGAGCCAGTTGCATCCTCCTGGGATGCTGGAAGTAGAGAAGAGGCTTTTCCTTGCAATGGGAAGAAGGAAATGGCTCAGTGAGTCAGCCAAGATCCAGAGCAGCGTTTGGCTAAGCTGGGGTTTAGCACCATTATAAGCAGCTTTAGGAGCAGAGAACACGGAGAAAAAAAAGTCAGGAAAGGAAAACAAACAGTGTCAGTGGTTATGTAAGGGAGCAGGGGGCTGCTGGAGCGGCAGCTGGATGCCTGTGGGGGTTTTCACCTGGTGTCCACCCAAACCTCCAGGCTCCCCCTGTCCCAGAGGGAAAGGAAAAGGAGAAAAACAGCTGAGAGAGAGAATGGCAAAGCAAACTCAGAGCAGCTAAATACTTAAATTTATCACTAACAAGACAAGAACTAAAACTAAAAAGTCAGAACTCAATCAGTGCCCAGAACCCCCCTCTCCTCCCACCCCTCCCTCCCCCCAGCAGTTCCAGGGAGCAGGGAATGGGAGGTTTGCAGGTGGGTGTTGTTGCTGCCATTGCTCTTGTCCTGGGGGTCACTCCATGGGGGGCAGTCGGGTCTCTGCCCCCCGATGGGCTCCGTGGGCTGCAGGGGGACAACCTGCTCCCCCACGGTCCTGCCCACGGGCTGCAGGGGGGCCACAGCTCTGAGTCCTTCCCCTGCTCCCCTGGGGTCCCTCCCACGGGGGACAGTCCTCGAGAGACCTCTCCAAGGTGAGTCCACCCCCCGGGCAACACTTCTGCTGGGGGAAAACCTGCTCCAGGTGGGTCTCCTTCTGCAGGAGTCCTGGCTGCAAGTCTCTTGCAGGATCTCGCTCCATCCTGGGCCTCCCACAGGACAACAGCTCCTTCTGCATCCACCTGCTCCTCCAGGGGCTGCAGGGGGGTCTGTGCCCCCCGAGGGATCTCCAGGGGCTGCAGGGGGGTCTGTGCCCCCCGAGGGATCTCCAGGGGCTGCAGGGGGGGCACAGCTTTCAGTCCTTCCCCCCCTGCTCCAGCGTGGGCTCCCTCCTTCTCCTCCTCCTGCTCCCACCTTGGGCTCTGTGTTGTTCTCCCATGGCTGCAATTCCCAACTGCCCACACTCCTCAATTCTTCCCTCTGTGATCCCAGAGCTGGCACTGGGATCCTTCATTGGCTCCACTGTGGCCACCAGCAGGAGGTCCCTCCTGGCCCTGGCTGTCCTTGGCTCCACAGCACAGGGGGAGCTTCTGGCAGCTTCCAACAGAGACCACCCTGGAGAGGCCCCCCTGCTACTAAAATTCAGCTACAGAAACCCCTGACAATGCCACGTGCTCCTCAGGGTATTCCACCCACCCAGGTAACTCAGGGACGGGCTTGGGTTCACCCTGCTCACATCTCATTAAGGATTTGGAGGAGAAGATCGGGGAGAGGAGTGGAAGAAGTTCCAAAGAGATGTGAGAGCTCCTGTTGGAGGGGGGCACAGAGGAGGATTTGAATGGAGATGCAAAATTAAAGGTGGCTGGAGAGAGGATATGGGACAACCCCTCTCTGTCCCCTCTGGGCTGGGGTCAAGTGAACCACCCAGTGACACCCATGAAGGGCAGGTCAGACAGAAAGGGAAGCTGCTCCCCATCACATGGATGGCTGGATGTGGCATTTTTGCTACACGGTGTTGCAAATGTAAAATGTTCACATAAAATGGTCCCAAAATTTTAGCACTTGGTCATCTGAAAAGACCTCAGACAAGATCCCACCTCTGCCTTTTTGAATGGGCATGTAGTGATAGGGAAAGGGGGAATGGCTCCCCAGTGCCAGAGGGTAGGGATGGGTGGGATATTGGGAAGGAATTCCTGGCTGGGAAGGTGGGCAGGCCCTGGCACAGGGTGGGCAGAGAAGCTGTGGCTGCCCCTGGATCCCTGGGAGTGTCCAAGGGCAGGTTGGATGGGGCTTGGAGCACCCTGGGCTGGTGGGAGGTGTCCCTGCCCATGGCAGGGGGTGGGATGAGATAGTTCTTATGGTCCCTTCCAACTAAAACTATTCCCTGATTCTCAATACTTCACCTGAACTTCAGCTCAGCACAGGTCAGGTTGTCCTGGGGAGGTCCCTCCACATGTCAGAGTCAGCATTTTCACATCCAGACGTGCTTTGTTCCCTTCCTCAGTTTCCTCTGCTCCAGAATAGGGCAGAGACACACACAGTGTGTGCTGAAACATCTGCCAAAACAGCCTGGATGGAAACTGGTGGAGTTTGCTCCAAAGAAAAATAAATCCTTGGGAGGAGATGTTTGCTTTCCACGTGGAGCTTCTGCTTGTCATTAAGGCAGAGCCAAAAAAGCCTCTTTCACACAAGGCCATGAGGAAAGATTTCCACTTCTCCAGCTGAACAGGAAGGTTTGTGTCCTGAAGCTTCCTAAGAGCTGCTGGGCCAGTTATGCTCTCCAGGTCCACTCTGCCTGCAGTGGCTGCTCCTGCCTGGTCCTGTCATGCTCCCCACATCCCACCCTTTGCTCACCTTGACATCCCCCACTGCCCTTTGCACGGAGAAGGGGAGTTGTATCCCCCCCTGCTGTCACATCCACTCTCAGTTTTTCCCTTGAAAAACTGGAATCACCATCCCCATCCAAAGCTGTCAAACTTCCTGGCTGAGCCACCCTTTCCCATCCACCACCCCTGGAAAAACTGGGATGGCACTGTCAAAACCCCACCGGTGATGCAGTTTTGGAGTGTCAGCTTCAGCTCGTTTGGAAAGGGTGGATTTCTGTTCCAGACATCCGGATTTGTCTCATTTCCAAGCCTCCAGCTGCTTTGGAGTATCCTGGTCTCATTCCTCATCCCCATTTTGCTGCTGTTTCCAGATCCCATTTCCACATGGAGGCGTCTCAGGATTTTCTGGATGTTCCCACACACGTTTTTGGCCTCGGTGTCCAGTGGGGATGAAGCAAATTCCTCCTGCCTTTTGTTCCCTGGAGGGAGGAAGGATCAGGAGAGGGAATTGGGTCCTGTTCGGTGAAATACAGATGTATTTCACCAAAAAGAGCCTCAGAAGAGCGAGTCAGGTGGTGGCAACCAGCTCTTGGATGGTGAGAGGAGATGGGGGAGAGGGTCCAGCCAAGGCAGGTTGAGGAGAGGACGCTCCCATGGCTGGATTCATCCTTCCTGGAACCTGTTGAGGAAGGATTTCATTAATGCAAAGAGCAGCTTGGCTGTGTGTGGAGCTGGCACCATCCACCAACACCTGGCCTGGGATGAAATCATCGTCCTGGGGTGGAGGGAGGGCTGATTCACTTTGTCAGGAGTCCTCATTAGACACAACAAGCTGCCACAGCAAGTGGAGCCAAGGACAGCCAGGGCCAGGAGGGACCTCCTGCTGGTGGCCACAGTGGAGCCAATGAAGGATCCCAGTGCCAGCTCTGGGATCACAGAGGGAAGAATTGAGGAGTGTGGGGCAGTTGGGAATTGCAGCCATGGGAGAACAACACAGAGCCCAAGGTGGGAGCAGGAGGAGGAGAAGGAGGGAGCCCATGGGAGCAGATTCAGGAGTTTGCTTTGCCATTCTCTCTCTCAGCTGTTTTTTGCCTTTTCTCTTTTTCCTTTCCCTCTGGAACAGGGGTGGCCTGGAGGTTTGGGTGGACACCGAGTGAAAACCACCACATGGACAACCACAGGTGATGTCCCTGCCCTGCCTCCCCACCCCACTCCTGGCTCTCCATGCCTTGGGGACACAGCCTGGCATGGAACATCTCACCCACTGCTGAGCTGGTGCAAAGTGCAGCCCCAGCAGAGCTGCTCAAAGGATTAAATGAAACGAGTCAGGATCTGTGCAAAACTTGAACAAGAGACTTCCAGAGGGGAAAAAAACCCGAGTGTAATCCTTCCAGAGAAGAAACCTGAAACTGCACAGGAGTAGGAGCCACCTGGCAGGTTCCCAAGGACCCTGATGGCCTGGTGATGATGATGGTGATGATGATGATGTGTGTTTTTCCATAGAGCTGCATCTGCTGTGTCAGTGCCTGCCTGGGATGTGAAACCACAGCAGTTCCTCAGCCCAAGCCGGGGCTGGAACAACAGAGGGGAAATGCCTGGTCGTGCTGTGTCAGGTCCCGGCAGGGTGACACCAGCACGGTCAGCACCTCTCGCTGCAGCTGAGTCCCACGGGGAAACATCCAGCAACTGGAGAGCAGCCCTGGGGCAGGACCAGCACCTGGATCAGGACCAGGACCACAACCAGGACCAGCACCAGGACCAACACCAGCACCAGGACCAGGACCAGCACCAGGATCAGCGCCAGGACCAGCACCAGGATCAGCACCAGGACCAGCACCAGGATCAGGAACAGCACCAGCACCAGCACCAGGACCAGGACTGGGACCAGCACCAGCACCGGGACCGGGACCAGCCCCAGCACCAGCACCAGGACCAGGACCAGCACCAGGATCAGCACCAGGACCGGGACTGGGACCAGGACCACGACCAGGACAAGCACCAGGACCACAATCAGGATCAGGACCAGGACCAGGACTGGGACCAGCACCAGCACCGGGACCGGGACCAGCACCAGCACCAGCACCAGGACCAGGACTGGGACCAGTGTTGCTGGTCCCAGTTGGGAGGAGAGGGATGAACCAGCTCCAGGGCTCAGCTTGTGAGTGAACATGGAGAACAAGTAAGGAGTGCTGGATTATCGTCCCCAGTGCTGAGGGGAGTAACAACTGGGATCATAAGATCACAGAGTGGTTTGGGTTGGAAGTGACCTCAAAGCTCATCTTGTCCCCCCCCCTGCCATGGGCAGGGACACCTCCCACCAGCCCAGGTGGCTCCAAGCCCCGTCCAACCTGGCCTTGGACACTTCCAGGGATGAAAACATCACACTGAGCATCCAACTGTAAGGCATTAAGACAACAAATCAGCCCTGAAATCACGATGCAGCCCCTTCTCCAAACTCGTGTCCTCCTTGAACAGCACCCGGGATGGATGGGATGTTGGGAAGAAATTCTCCCCTGGGAGTGTGGGGAAGTCCTGGCACAGGGTGGGCAGAGAAGCTGTGGCTGCCCCTGGATCCCTGGAAGTGTCCAAGGGCAGGTTGGATGGGGCTTGGAGCCCCCTGGGCTGGTGGGAGGTGTCCCTGCAGGGCGTGGGACTGGATGATCTCTAAGGTCCATTCCAACCCGAATTCCAGGATTCCAGGAAAACCACCTTCCTGTATCCTTCCAATGCTTCCATTTTCAGCTCGTTCGGGTCATTTTCCCGGTAGTTTTGCCATCCCGCTGGAAGAAGCACCACTCCATAACCTCGGCTAATTGAACTGCAGCGCCCGAGTTGTCACCTCAGCGATGTCACCGCGATGCTGAGCCAGGAGCAGAGGGGCGGGTGGCCCCCTCCAACCTTTCCCCGGCCCTGGGAATCCCCGGGAGAGGGGCTTGTTCGCCGGGATGCGATGGTTTTCCCAAACCCTGTGGTGGCCCTCCAAGCTCCGGAGGATGCTTCGCTCCCGTTGCCATAGGAATTCCATGCGGGCGGTGGGAGGGGATGCGGGATCTGCTGCTGCCACCTCCTGGAGAAGACCTGGATGGCGTGGGGGGTTATGAGGAGCACGGGCAGGTGGGAGATGTTTCAGGCAGAGCTCAGCCCAAATCTGGGCAGGGGCATTGGGACCGTGTCGTTTGGACCCCAGGAGAGCTCATCTGGGGCCACCTCTTATGGGGGCAGACACCTGCAGAGCATCACCCCGAGTCAGAGGGTCTACCAAAAATCCAGTAATGAATCCAGTGGCTACAACCCCGAATCACAGAATTGTTTAGGTTGGAAAAGCCCTTTAAGACCAAGTCCAACCATCCCCCAGCGCAGCCAAGGCCACCACTGCCCCGTGTCCCCAAGTGCCACATCCACAGGGCTTGGAAACCCCTCCAGGGATGGGGACTCCCCCCCTGCCCTGGGCAGCTGTGCCAGGGATGGACAGCCCTTTCCAGGAAGGAATTTTTCCTAATATCAGATCTAAACCTCTGCTCCTGTCCCTGTTCCTGGAGCAGAGCCTGACCCCTCTCCACCTCTCCCCTCCTGGCAGGGACTTGCAGAGCCACAAGGTCCCCCCTGAGCCTCCTTTTCTCCAGGCTGAGCCCCCCCAGCTCCCTCAGCCCCTCCTCCTGCTCCAGCCCCTCCATGTCTCTCCTGTCTGAGGGTCCCAGAGGTGTCCCCAGGGCTGGAGGTGCCCCAGCAGTGCCAGCACAGGGATGGGCACTGGGACACACCAGGATCATGCCCAAACCTGCCCACGTTGTATTTTGGCCCCAGTAGCTCCATCCTAGGGAACTTTGGGCACATCTTCTGCTGGGCTGGGCCACCTGGGAGGGTCCTGAAGGGTTGGTGGGGTCAGCTCAGACTGAGAGTGACTCGGAGGTGGCTGCTCTGGGAAGAGGACGCTCTGAAGGAGTTAATCCCATCGCTGGTGGAAGTGGCAGCAAGGACACCCACGGGATGCAGATGGGAGGGGATGGGTGTGAAGCTCCTCGAGGGGTGTGGAGGCACCACGAGGAACGTGGGATGTGTTAGAGCTGCAGCTGAAATGTTGTTTCTCAGGGTTACAACCAAGAGCTGCAGCTTTGCTGCACTTTTCCACGTCTTCTCATCTCTCCTGTCAGCAGGCACTCCAAGGGAACAGGAACCCCAGCACCAAGGGGGGAGTTCTATGCTTCCATCAGCATGGAAACCTCACCTGTGGATGGCTCCTGGTCGTGAAGGTGACATGAGACACCCAAGGTGGGTCCCACTGTGGGGCAGGTGATGGGAGAGACCCAGCCTGGATCCCTGGAACTGATCATTGTAGGGATAAGGTGAGTGGAAGTGGAACACGGGCTTGTCTGTGCCAATGGACAGAGTCCCTGAGGTGTGAAATCATTTTAGAGGGAGGTGACTTGACTCGTCTCCCAGGGAAAGGTGATCTCCAGAGCTGTCAAGCTCCCATGGGATGTTCTCAGCCCATCCTGGGGTTCTGCACTGGAGCAGATGAGAGAAGTTTGGATTGTTGGTGCTGCCAGCACAGCTCCAGCTCTGGCTGCACCTCCTGCAGCCACTGTCCCATCACAGCCTTCTCCTTGCCCAGAGCTTTCCCCTCATGATCCCGCTGACCTTTCAGAGCCACCCAAGCCCTGCGCTTCCCAAAGAGCTCACACAAAGTGAGAGAAGCATTCCAGGAGGAGGTTGGTGGGGAGGGGAGGTGGAAAGAAGCCACACAAATGTGGGGGACAGCTCTTTTGGGGTGGGACAATGTCCAAAGGTACCAGTAGAAGCAGGACACCCGTGTCCTGCCCCGTGACTGCGGTGCCAGCGCTCCCCATTCCAGAGTCCCTTGCCAGGCTGGAACGAGGCCACGGTTCTGCTCCTGTCCCATGACCTGGATTTGCTTCTGGCAGAGATTGTCCTCTGGGACAAGCCAGGAAGCTCTGTCATCTGCAGTGACCCCAAATCCACGTGGCCAGGAGGTGTTGGAGGGGATACCCATCCCTCCTACATGTCCCATCACACAGAGCCGTGTGGTCCTCCCTGCTGACCCTGCTGTTGGGTCAGTCTCACCGAGTGTCCCTCTGCATCCCCCAAAAAGGGATTGGTGTCCTTGTGCATCCCATAAAAAGGGAATGGTGTCCCTCTGCATCCCATAAAAAGGGAATGGTGTCCCTGTGCATCCCATACAAAGGGAATGGTGTCTTCCTGCATCCAATAAAAAGGGAATTATGTCCCTTTTTATCCCCCAAAAAGGGAATGGTGTTCCTCTGCATCCCATAAAAAGGGAATGGTGTCCCTGTGCATCCCATACAAAGGGAATGGTGTCTTCCTGTATCCCACAAAAAGGGAATGGTGTCTTCCTGCATCCCCCAAAAAGGGAATTATGTCCCTTTTTATCCCCCAAAAAGGGAATGGTGTCCCTCTGCATCCCACAAAACAGGAATGATGTCCCTTTTTCTCCCACAAAATGAGAATTGTGTCCCTCTGCATCCCATAAAAGGGGAATAGTGTTTTCCTGCATCCCACAAAAAGGGAATGGTGTCCCTGTGCATCCCATAAAAAGGGAATGGTGTCCCTCTGCATCCCACAGAAGGGGAATTGTGTCCCTGTGCATCCCACAAAAAGGGCATTGTGTCCCTCTGATCCCACAGGACCTCTGGGCTTTAGGGATAACCACCGTGCTGGAGCTGCCCAAAGATCAGGCCAAGCTGTAGAAGTCCCCCTGTGTCCTCTCTGACCTCCAGAGTGGCCAGCTGTGCATGCTGGTGTCACCTCTGCACCCATCCTTTGCCCGAGGGAGCCCCTGAATTCACCTGCTCCCCTCTTCCCACTGGCACCAGAGTTGAGGAGGGATTGTCCACCTCAACATCTCCTGCCTGGGAGCCCAGAGCGTGTCCCTGACCCGGGGGGGTGGGTTTGGATCCCGTGGCACTTCCATTGTCCATCTTCCTCCATGGGATTCCCGAGACCAGGGGGTGGGTCCAACCTCTGAGAGGGGAGAGCACGACTCCAATGCTCAGGGAGCCAGGAATGATCTTCCTCCAAACCTGACTTCTCCCTGGGGTTTCTCTTCTTAGGAGCAGCTTTTCCTTGTGGGTGGAACACCCAACAGCTTCACAGGCACTTCCTGAGGGGGAGAAGCCACAGCAGAGGGGCTTATCTGCTGTCAGAGAGGCAGGGGCAGATCTTTGACTCCAATGGGGACATGATCTGGGTTATGGTCAACAAACCAGCCTGGAGTTGCTCCTCTCTCACCACCAAATGAGCCCGTCCTGGCATGAGAACCCTTTTGAAGGGTGAAGAATCACGCAATGGGTTGGGTTGGGTTGGGTTGGGTTGGGAGTGACCTTAAAGCCACCTCATCCCACGCCCTGCCACGGGCAGGGACACCTTCCACAGGCAGGGACACCTTCCATGGGCAGGGACACCTTCCATGGGCAGGGACACCTTCCACTCTCCCAGGTTGCCCCAAGCCCCGTCCAACCTGGTCTGGAACACCTGGATGGGTGAAGAAGGCAAAGCTCAACATGGTCCAGGTGGGCTGGGAAGGGCTGGGGCACCACTGGGGTGGGGTCTTGTCCCAGGTCCCACATCCCAAACAGCAGCTCAGCTGATGCCACCCTTTGTCCCACCATATAAAGAGAGCAGAAAGACTTCTCCCCAGGGGAGAGAAGATGCCACATTCGATGGCTCCAGGTGTATCCAGAGATCACAAAATGTTCCTTTGTCTTTAGGGCAGGAAGGAGATTTTTTCCCCTTTCTTTTGTTCTACTTGAGTTCCACTTTTTTCTTCCTATTTTTTTTTTTTTTTTTAAAATCTCAGAGAAGATGAAAAGAATTCAAGTCCCATCCCTGCAAGTGCTGCAGGCACCAAACTTCCCGGGGTATAGGCTCTTCTGCAGGGCTCCCTGCAGTCCTAAATTGGCATTAATGATCTGCATTTGCTTTTGGGGTTAAAAAGAAAGAAATCTGTGAATCCAGAACGTGGCTGTTCCCATTGCAGCCTCGTGAGTCAATGCCAGCTTGTGATATTTAGCATTTTCCTTAAAGGATGAACATACAATATGAATTAAAAAAGAACCCCAAACAACAACAAAAAACCCCCCAAAACAAGAAGTCTGTTCTTGGTATCCATAGTTACAGAGAAAACCTGGAAACCCTGAGGCTGATGGGCTCCAAAATTCCTATCACAAAGAAATAAAATGAAAAGTTGTGACATTTGCTGCTTTTACATTTATTTTTTTAACCTGTAAATGCTTCACAGGGACTAAATTTTTCAGCTGAGGTAGAAGCTGGAGTTCTCCTTGATTAGATCCAACCTTGTGTGATCCCTACAGAAGGTTTTCAATCTCATTTTTTTTAGGGGGGGGGCTTTGCCTTCAGGTGGAATGGCAAAATTAGGACAAGCTCGCTCCGATGAGCCAGTAATTATTCTTATTATTCCTTCCCTGTACAACCAGAGTACCTGGGAGCTCCTGTGCTACTTCAGAGGAAAAACACGGGGGGAAATGCTGCATAATTCATGGACAAAGTTTCACAAAAAACAGGGAATTTAATTTTTTTTTGAAAGCAGAGTTAATAGGCGGATGCTCCAGATTTTTAAAAATTCCAAAAGTGAATCGGCCAAAGCAGCTGGAACCAAAATATTGAGATCATTCTGACCAAGAGGGGCAGTGGGAGGAGGTGTCCTTGCCCATGGCTGATTCTGAGGAGGGATTTGCACATGGCTCATCTGTGGTGGTTTTCACTCCCCAAACCTCCAGGGCCCCCCTGACCCAGAGGGAAAGGAAAAGGAGAAAAGGCAAAAAACAGCTGAGAGAGAGAATGGCAAAGCAAACTCAGAGGGGCTAAATACTAAAATTTATTACTGACAAGGTAAGAACTACAAGTAATAAAAATAAAAAGAAATAAATCAGTGTTAAGAACCCCTTTCTCCTCCCACTCCTCCCTCCTCCCAGCAGTTCCAGGGAGCAGGGAATGGGGGTTTGCAGTGGGGTGTTGGTTCTGCCATTGCTCTTGTGCTGGGGGTCACCCCATGGGCTGCAGGGGTGTCTGTGCCCCCCGAGGGATCTCCAGGGGCTGCAGGGGGGTCTGTGCCCCCCGAGGGATCTCCAGGGGCTGCAGGGGGGTCTGTGCCCCCCGAGGGATCTCCAGGGGCTGCAGGGGGGGCACAGCTTTCAGTCCTTCCCCCCCTGCTCCAGCGTGGGCTCCCTCCTTCTCCTCCTCCTGCTCCCACCTTGGGCTCTGTGTTGTTCTCCCATGGCTGCAATTCCCAACTGCCCCACACTCCTCAATTCTTCCCTCTGTGATCCCAGAGCTGCCACTGGGATCCTTCATTGGCTCCACTGTGGCCACCAGCAGGAGGTCCCTCCTGGCCCTGGCTGTCCTTGGCTCCACAGCACGGGGGGAGCTTCTGGCAGCTCCCAACAGAGACCACCCTGGAGAGCCCCCCTGCTACTAAAATCCAGCCTCAGAACCCTCTGACACTCATCCCAAAGGGAGGAGCCCCAAACCCTCAGTGCTGCCCAGTCTCTTGCTGTCTGCAGAGTTTTACAGGTGTTTTACTGCTCTGTATTTTGCTGCTGGTTGAGCCTCACGGAGCCCCCACAGCCCGGGTGGGGTGAGGGAGGGAATCAGAGGGGTGAAAAGTGGGAAAACTCACAGGTTGAGACCACAGAGTCGTGGAATGGTTTGGGTGGGGAGAGGAAAGATCACCTCATTCCAAACCCCCTGCCATGGGCAGGGACACCTCCCACCAGCCCAGGGGGCTCCAAGCCCCATCCAACCTGCCCTTGGACACTCCCAGGGATCCAGGGGCAGCCACAGCTTCTCTGCCCACCCTGTGCCAGGGCCTGCCCACCCTCCCAGACACCAATTCCTTCCCAATATCCCATCTATCCCTGCCCTCTGGCACTGGGAAGCCATTCCCTGTGTGCTGTCTCTCCATCCCTTGTCCCCAGTCCCTCTCCAGCTCTCCTTCAGCCCCTTTGGGCACTGGAAGGCTGAAGGGAGAGAAAGAATAAAGATGGTTTAACCCTTAAACCCAGGGAAAGGAGTGGAGAGGAGGAGAGAGGAGAAGGGAGAAGGGGAGAGCATCCCAGTGCCCATAGATTGTTCCACCTCTGCCACCCTCCTCAGGCAGCACCCTGGGGACCACCCCCAGCCCAGCCACCACACACAAGGGTGTTCCCCACCCCAGTGCCAGCAGGGAGGGGATCACTCTTCCCATGAGGTCCCTTCTGGGATCCATGAGAGGTGTGTCACCACGGGATTTATGGACTCTGTCAGTGAAGCAATTCTGGGGGCACAGCCCTGAGTTTCTTGCCCCTCCACTCCCACTGAAGCAGCAGCACAGCTTTGAGTCACTCCATTTGGAAACCATCCCAACAAATGGCCTGGAGCAGTTGCATTCCCGACTTTAAACTGCCTCCTCGGACTTCCTGAGAGGGTTCCTGGAAAACAGCAGGATGGTTTCTAACAGGAAAACGTTGGAATGATGCAAAGGGGGGTGCAAAGAAGAGGGATGGGGATGGTGGCAGAGGTTTAAGGCAGCAGAGCAGCTGCTGGCAGAGCTCCACACTCACATCTCACCCCAGCTGTGCCCACTTTGAACACAAACCTCTGCAATTCTTTCTGCAATGGTGATTTTATTACAAGAAAAATCCAAGACAGAACAACAAAATCATGACCAATTCAAGTAACTTTTAAGATGCAATAATGAACTGCTGAATTAAGAGGCTTTACAAGCTTCAAACGTCAAGGAACCTCTTTGCTGGTTGTGGTTGTACACCACGAAGTGTGTGCTGGTGTCTCACACCAACATGTGGTGCTGCTCTGGAACTCCACACTCCTGCTCCCTCCCATCCAGCAGCAGCGCAGAGATTAAAGGGAAATATGTTTCCTTCCATTGTTTTATTGCTGTCTCATCCCACTGATAACGTGGCTTTTAGTCTACTCAAGTAATCTCTAAGCTTGGCAGAACCAAAACCTCTTGCCCTCCCCGTTTGCTGTTTATCCACATAAACTGTGTTGATTTCACAGAGGAGAATTAACAAATTATTAAAAAACAAAATAATATTCTTATGCAGGAAATATATTGACCCCTACAATTAAGACATTAATAATCATTGACTTGCAGCATTAATTGCATGACTCAGAGTGTCTGAAGCTTTGATTTAAAAACCCCCAAACATCCAGAACACAGAGGCCACAGGGTGAGGGTGTCTGGGGCCTTCAGACACTCTGAGCTGGCTCTGACTTCAAAGGATGAATCATCAGAATCTGCTTGGTATCAGCAGAACTGGCCTGCACAACAAAATGAGGCGAGTTCAGCCTTTCCCTGGAGGGGTTTCTGTCTCCTGGCTACAGGAAAATGATGCAGCTTGTCTGCAAGCCAGTTTTGGATATTATTTAAACCAAGGAAAACATATTTACATAGCAAAGGTTGCCTGAACCAGCCTCTGAAAGCTTTACCCACAGGAGCAGCACTCTTTGCAGTTTCAGGATATATTTCAGTGTGAACAAAGACACTCAGCTATCCTGTCCTTCTGATGTGGATCCAGCAGACAAAACCCACCCAACCTCTTCTCCTGGGCTGTGCCCATCGCTGCCACAAACAGCAGAGCACGACTGGAGAAGCGCAATCCACCCCTCAATCTATGAGACACGCACATCAAAACCTGCAAGCAACAAAAAGCTTGGCCACAGTCACAAATGACTGACACCCATCATTTTAACCCATTTTTATCCCAGCCCCAGCAGAAAAGCAAAGCAAAACCCCTGAGGGGTCAAGTGGATGATGCTTCCAAAGCCCATCCAACCTCCACATGGACCGGAGGGGAGCTCCTCGTGGGCTCTCAGTGCCGGGGGCTGCTCCGTCGGGATCTCCTCCCTCAGGGGGCTGCTCCTTTGGGATCTGCTCCCTCAGGGGGGCTCCTCAGGCCAGGCTGGGGGCAGTAGCTCTGCTGGGGGGCTCCAGGTTGATGAGGGAGTTGCTGGCCCGGGCCAGTTCGGCGATGGAGACGCGGCCGCGCTGTCGGATGTACCGCGCCACGGCCATCATCTCCTCCGGGGTCACGTAGATGAACTTGCCCCTGTCGTCGATCACTCCTGGGTGGGGGGGAAAAAGAGAAGGGTCCTGCACTCAGCACTGCCCTCCCCACCCCCAGAGGATGATCTTTTCAGGGAAGGGGTCCCTCTGGGTGCTGAGGCAGCGTGTGCTGTCTGGGGAGGGTGGAATGGGGTGCCAGCCAGGCTTGGATCTGCTGCCGGGGCTTTGACAGTGGTGGAGGGTCTTGGTGGGGCTCCCCTGGCTCAGAGTCATATGGTTGGGGGTTCCACAGCTTCATGTGTGTTTCACAGAATCATGGAACACCCTGAGCTGGATGATCCCCAAGGATCATCCAGTCCAACCCCTGGTCCTGCCCAGGACACCCCAACAATCCCACCCTGTGCCTCAGAGCATCATCCCAACCCTCCTGCAGCTCTGGCAGCCTCGGGGCCGTGCCCACTGCCCTGGGGAGCCTGGGCAGTGCCCACCACCCTCTGGGGGAAGAGCCTTTCCCTGAGATCCCCCTGCCCCTGCCCTGGCACAGCTCCTGCCCTTCCCTGGGTGCTGTCCCTGTCACCAGAGATGGAGAGACATCAGTGTCCTCAGGGAAGGGCACTTGGACCCACACCCCTCCTGGGGCTCCTTGTGCTGCCCGTGGGGGTGAAACCTGCCCAGATTTGGGGGCACTTTGGGCAATATTTGGCTCCGAGCTGGTGGCAGCACAGGAGGCTCTGCAAGATGGGACAGGGATGGGAACAACTGCACCAGCAACTGGGGGCACCTGGAGCCACCACCGAGGAGATGCCACCACGAGGCCCAGGGGGTGGAAATAACTGGGAGCCACTGGTGCTGCACCCCCAAACTGGGCAGGGCAGGAGGGGGCTAGAGGAGGACGAGGAGGAGGGTGATGGTTCATGGCAGCCAGGGAGGTTTCTGCTCATTCCCTGAACATCTGGGAGCTATTTCTGGCAACTTCAAAAAAACCAAAAGAAATCCGAGGAAAACTGACTGAAGGTTTGCTTGGCAGTTTTGGGTGGGGAGAAAAATCCATCCAGAAAGCAAATGCCCCTGCCCTGGCACAGCTGCAGCCCTTCCTGAGATCCCCCCTGCCCCTGCCCTGGCACAGCTCCAGCCCTTCCAGGGTCCTGTCCCTGCTCAAAGGGAGCAGAGACCAGAGCTGCCCTTCTAAGGAAGGTGCAGACCATGATGAGGTCTCTCCTCAGTCTTCTCTTCTCCAGGCTGAACAAACCAAGTGCCCTCAGCCTCAACTTGGATGGCCCCTCCAGACCCTTCACCATCTTTGTAGGCCTCCCATTTTGGTGCTGATGTTCTGGGTCCAGGCTGGTGGACAGAGGCAGAGCAGGACGGGATCCAGAGCCCTGTGAGACCCATTTCAGCCTTTAAAGCTTCCCCTCTGAAAGGGAATGAAGCTCAATTTCCCCATTTCAGCAGCTCCAACCAGACTGAGAACAGCTCTCTGTTCTTACACACCAAGGCACAGCCTTCCTGGCATGACTTTTGGGACACAGAGACATCTTTCTCCTCCAATTCCAAGCACTCTGAGGTCATTTGAACAGGTATCTCCACATACCTGCCAAGACAGCTGCTCACCAGCCAGGACCACGGGATCAGGGCACGAAATGTTTGTGCTGGCACCTTCCCCTACATCACCCTCTCCAAGAACAAGACTGCCCAGCAACCGACCAGACTTGTTCAGACAGAAAACTCCCCACAGGCCCAGTTTCTGCTCACATTCCCACTTGGATGGTGTGGATATGTGGCTGGGAACAAGCCCTTCACTTGCTCCAGCATCCTGGAGCGCTCTGGAATGTTGGCTTCTCCCTGGGCTTCAGCCACCAAGGCTGGCAAACCATCCCAAGTTATCCCAGGGATCCTTCCCAATGCAGAGCTCACAAGACCCCATTTGCAGCTGGCTGCTCAGCAACCCCAAAAAGCCTTCAGAAGGTGGGTAAATACATAAAATATAGACAAGCATCGAGCCCCAGGAGGATCCTCAGAACGGGAATGACCCTGGAAATCTCCGCCTGCCACGGGGAAGGCACCTCCTGCAGCACCACCTCTCATCCCCTCTGTGCCTTGGCTGTCACCTGTCAAAGTGCCATCTGCCATCAGGGCCTGGATTCTGTTAATTGCATCCTGTGCAGGGGAGAAAAAGGAACAGCAAACTGATCAAAAGGGAAGCACAAAGATAAACATTTCACACGTTCAGATAAACTACAAAGAGAGGTTTTCATTTAATCCCTCGGTGTTAAGGGCTTCAGGGAAGGACACACACCACTGCTCCCACACAGACAGGTGCCCTTTGGTCTCAGAAGGATGAATTTCCTGCATTTTGGGGTGTTCAAATCACTTCCCTACCCCAAAAAGAGACTCTTCATTGCTGCTGCTGCAAGGAACAGGGGGTGGTTCCAGGAACCTTCCCAAGGAGAGGCTGTGCCACTGCAGCAGGCAAGGTCCATGAAGCACATTGAGGGACTCCTCCAAGAACCCTGAGCAACACATTCCCGGGTTTTTCAGGTATTTCCCTGCACCATTTAAGAGCAGGAAAAACCTCCTTTATCCATGCAAAGCATCAACTTGTTGGATCTATGGCTGGGTTAGCTCCACAGCACCCCAAGAACGCAGTTCCACTGCACCCTCAGTATATCTCGGCCCTGGTTCCCCCACAACCCTGCCTCTCTGCTGTGTTTATGTGACTGCAGAGGCAAATGCAGTTTAAATTTAAGTGACTCAGTGTGAGCTTAAATGGGAGTTCTGGTTTAAGAGGGAGGCAGGGGCCCAGCAGCCTGGACTTATAGGGCAGGGCAAGTTTTGGGTGAGAAAAGAAAACGTTGCTCCACCATTAGACTCACAACCACTCCAGGACCCACTGAGCACCTTCCACTGGCACAGCCCTGTGAGCCAACACTCCTCTTCACTGGCTGGCTGGCACTTTGGGGAATGGCCACAGTTTCAGGGCTGATTTTGCTGATCCTCACCAAAACCCACGCCTTTTCAGTAATGCTCAGACACTTCCCTCCTTTCCCTATTCTCTCTCCCGTCCCTTTAAAGTCTTTGCTTGCACTTGCCCCCAAAAGCCAGGAACTGCACCCCAAAAGTCAGTGCTCACCTGTGTCCTTAAGCCCAGATGTGAAGCCAAGTCCTCCAGCTGGATAACCTTTGTTTTCTATGGGAACAAAGAAGAGTTACACACAGCTGAAGAATTAGAAGGTTGGCATGAGGTTTTTCCCCCCCATTTAAATACCAAAATGCATTTACCAGACAAAGCAGGACCTGTCACTCTAAGTAACTTTTCCAACTAAGCACTTTTTTCTGATGAAAAACCTCTCAAGTTCCTTAAACCAGCGAGCTTTATGGAAAGACTGGGTGCCTGACCCACTTAGGGGAAGACTCAAATCCACTTGCCAGCGTTTATCCTGGACTTTTTCTTACATTAGGATGAGCACAGTAAGGAGCCATGGTCCTGTTCTCCTGCCACTGTGTTTCTCAGCTGCTACCTTTAATTTCCAGTGTTTTTTTATCCAGATCCTTTTTTTCTGAGAGATGTTTCAAAGCACCTTTTAAAATCCTCACTGGAGCGTATCAGCACATACATAAAATCCAGCCAAGACTGGCAGCAATAAGTGCTTCAGTCTGTTTTACTAATGTCATGTGTATTAATGCCAAAATAATCTTCCTAAGCCAGCAAACACCTTATTAAAATTGTCAGGGCTGGAACTTCAAACCGTCACTTTGCTTTTGACAGAGATTCCTCCTGCAGGTTTTCTCAGTCAGGGCACAGTCCCCACTGCTCACATCTGGTTTTGTGCTTCTCTGCAGCTCCAGAGAAAACACCTGGTGTGCTCATCTGCAGCTACTTGGCTCCTGTTTTCTACTCTGCCAAAGCTTTAGGAACTCATCATCTGTTTAGACACAGTGTTTGTAAGGAGCTTGGAAAAGACAAAACTGCCATAAAGTTCAGTGACTGTTCAGGAGCACATTCCTAAAATCCATGTACATGTTATGGCCACAGGAGCTGCACCTCCATGAACAAACGCAACACTTCAAACAATAAACTCGTGTGTTCCTTGAGAGTACCCTGGAAGGACACTGAGGAAATAAAGGGAGGCTGAAACAGGTTAAGCTCTTTCATTAATAAAATCAGACCAGAAAAAAAGCCACAGAGAGATTTAGCAGTTGTGAAGTTCGATGCAGCCAAGCTAGAGAACTGAATACCATGGACTGAACACATGGAACTGGAACCAGTCCATGGAATTCAGTTCTCAGAGCTGGGAACTGCCAACATTCGTCACATCTTCTTTTAAAAGGATTGGGGGACTGTTGGTGCAAAGCCACAGAACCAAAAAAAACCAGGACTTCAACCTTCACTCTGAGATATTCACCCTCAATGACCAAGTTTAGTGGAAGCTTTCCAGGACAGGTCCTGCTGTGAGTAAGAGCCCGGGGAGTGGGGTGGATTTGGGATCCATCCCCCACACACACTCTGAAATACAATCACAATGTGAGGTCTCAAGGGAAGGAAACACTTCACCACGTGCTTCCTGCTGGAGAAACAGGTTTGACTTCCACAGGGCAACATAGAGGCATCCACAGTGTCCTGAACTCCTTTTGTTTTAGGTGTGATTGTTGCTGTCCTCAGCAAGGCACAAAACAGAGCAAGAGGCTGCATTTCCCTTCCAACACCCTCAGGAGCAAAGCACAGGCTGAGCTGTCTCCAGTCAGTTACAGCAGTGAGTTATTCAACAGAAGGGCTGAATGCAATTTTACCTTTTTTTAAAAAAAAAAAAAAAAGCCAATTACTCTTGTGAAAAATGTCATTATGGTTGGTGTCAGTGAAAGCCAAAGGGGGAATTGCAGCCCCCATAAAGGGAACAAGTTGTTGTCACTACAGAGGTGCTGTAAATTGTGGTAAAACTCTTTAGTTTCTTTTTACCAAAACAATGCAAATTACAGTAGAACTGCTTAGTTTCTCTTCTTTATCAAAACAATGGGAGTTATGGTAGAACTGTTTAGTTTCTCTTCCTTATCCAGGGCATGTGAATTATGGTAGAACTGGCTGGTTTCTCTGTTCCCCTATCAAGGAAATACTTGAATTATGGTACCACTGGTTAGTTTCCCTGAGCCCTTCTCAGGGAATACGTGAATTATAGAGGATGGAACTGACACAATAAAGAAACATCTGTTGAAGACTGTTTAGCATCACATTGTAAAATGTATGTGATGTAATGAATATGTGTGAAGTAACTGGATAAACCCCCAATCTGTGCTGTGTTTGGGATGTGGTTTTTGGGGAGCGAGGACTCCGCCCCATCCAGCCTAGCTGTTTGCTTTCACCAGATAATAAACTTTTATTCTAAAACCCATTTTGGGTCTGAGACTCTGTTTCTCACACTCTTAATTTATACCTTTTTCAGACAGCTCCAAGCAGCTCAGCCATCAAAGAGCTCACATGAACAGGAGACGAGGGCAATACATCATCTATACATTAAGCACACGCTCAAGATTAAAGAAAATCACTTCAAGTGATGCCCCAGTTCTGCAGCTCAGGGGAAATCAGGTGTTGAGGCGCCTCCCAACTCGGTTTGCAGCCCAACTTTAATTTCTCTGACGTCAAGATGAAGTGACTAATCCAAAAACCACACACCCCGAGTCATCCCCGTGACTAATCTGTTCCACCACAGCCCTTGGGGTAAGGGGCAGAACCTGACCCGGCTGGGGCACCCCCTGGGAGCCCTTCCAGTGCTTGGGGGAGATCCCAAGGGACTCTGAAAGCTCCCCTTGTTTTGCCTGTCTTGTCCTAAGGCACAGGAGGACTCCTCACTGAGCTTTGTGCAGCCCTGCCTGGCAGTCCTCCAATGGATTCCCCCTAAGGAGAGTCATCCACCAGGCAAAGCTGTTTTGTAAGTCCAGGAGATAAATCCAGGGGGTTTTGTTGGGATAATGGACAAGAAAGACATGCCCAGAGTGTGAGATTTTGGATTAACAGAATGATCAGGACTTCACTAAGCACACAAGTGATTTGCTTGCTAAAGAAGCCCTTCACACAGGTCACACTCCTTGAGAGCTCCTTTTCCAGGGAAGGAGGAAAGGGATTCATTAGGACAAAAGATCTGCATAACACTGTTAGAGGAAGAGGAGAAAAATGCATCTGACCTTTGACACAGCAATACTGGAGAGGAGGCCTTTGTCCTTACAGATCAAAAGCAGAAATCCTCATGAACACACCACAACCTTTAAATATCCAACTTCACAACTTGACAGAAGGGAGACTAAAACACACCCTGTTTAAAACAAGTGCTCTTCTTCTCCAACATCCCTGCCAGACATTGAGTCAACACTGCATGGACAATGACACAGAAAGTTGGGGATGACCTTTCCAGGGGCAGTGTTTGAGGCACTAACACAGGACAGGAACATCCTGCACCAGCAACTCTGGCACCCGCTGATCTCACACGCAGAGCTTCTTCTCCAAATCACTGGATGATGCTCACAACAGAAAAAGGCCTGAACGTCCCAAATCCCAACCTAGAGCAGACATTAAACTTGGAGGGGGATTCACCAGGCCTGTCTTTATAAAAGAGCCACATCCTGCCCCAAAAAGCCAGGGCAGAGCTGTAACTACAAACCCTTTTAACAACGATGGACGGGCTCGTGCTGGGAAGTCAACAGAGCTTATCTAAGGGATCACTTTGGTTACTTGCTGAATATTTAAGCAAATCAAAAAGGAAGTAATGATGTCCCTCTCTGACAAGAGGCATTTGACAAAATCTAACAGGTATGGAATGAGGAGAAAGACCAAAGGCATCTTACCTTAACATAGTCCAGGAATTCCAGAAGAAAGCTGCGAGACTGGACATGGCAAGGAAAACAACTGTTATTTTCAGCTCATGGACATCAAATGCATCACAAACTTGCTGAGTACGAATGTCAGAGGGTTTAGACTCCACTGCCAAATCCAGATTTATTTAATGGGAGCAGCTCCACTGCCAAATGCAGTGCTTTAATGGGAGCAATTCCACTGCCTTATTTAATGGGAGCAGCTCCACTGCCATATTTAATGGGAGCAGCTCCACTGCCAAATCCAGTGCTTTATTTAATGGGAGCAGCTCCACTGCCAAATCCAGGGCTTTAATGGGAGCAGCTCCACTGCCATATTTAATGGGAGCAGCTCCACTGCCAAATCCAGATTTATTTAATGGGAGCAGCTCCACTGCCAAATCCACTGCTTTATTTAATGGGAGCACCTCCACTTCCAAAGGCAATGCAAATAACTTGTATTGAATTTAAAGGACATCAAGTTGCTCTGCAGCCCTGGAGATCAATCAGCATTAATTACCTGCTTAGCTCTGGACTCAGGAGCTTAATTTTCAGCCTGACTTTCAGCACAGCAGCCCCAACACCACAAGGCAGAGTCTGCTTCGTAACAGGACACTGAAATGCTTCAGTACTTCATCCCCCCCCAAGGCAAGGGTGGCTTGTCCTCTCTGCAGGGCTGCCTGTTCTTATTTCTCAACATGGCTTTTAAATCATCTACAATTAAAGTTCTAACTCCCCTGCCCTACCAAAGTTATCTCAGGTATCATCAGGTGCCTGTCAAGCTCTTTCAGGGGAGGAACACCCTTCTCTGTCCTTGCACGTGGGGAGACTCACTTCCCTTGACAAGCAGCTGAAGGAACATGGGCAATAAACACATTCCAGCTTTAAAGGGTGTCTAAAGTGGGAGAATTTAGTATTTAGGTACAAGCTCATCCTCTAAAAGGACAGGCACAGATTTTTGAAGGAACTTGCAATGAAAAAAAATGCATTTTCCTGTTCTCTGCATCTTAGGGAATTCCCCATCACCAGACACAACTTCTCTTGGTGTCAGTCCTGGCGAGATGCAGAAATTTTTCTTAATGGGAAGGAGTCCACAGTGAGAACTTGCAATGAGTCAACACTCCCTGACATCAGGCACAAGCTCCTCAGCCCAAAGCCACTCTCCAGTCACACCAAAGCAAACCCATTTAATTCACCAGGGTCATTTCAGCAGAGGAGCAAACGCAGAGATGGCCCTCAAACAAAACCCTCCTCGTGAAACACACTGGGCAGCTCCAATTTGGCAGCTCCAACCCAGGAGCAAATCCAGCACTTGAGGGCAAATGAACTGAGTCTGACAGGTTTTCAGCAGACAGAGCAAGAGCTCTGCCTCCCACAGCAGCACCACCTCCCCAGGTTTGCTGTGATGTTCTACCAAGTGCCACACTGCACCCACCATCCCCAGCAGCTCCAGGTCAGGATGTCATGCAAGAGTTTGAAATACCACCCTTTGCAACCCTAAAATGTGTCATTTCTCAGAGTGGAACCCACAAGCACCGAGGTTGTGTGCTGTGAATTCTCTTAACAGAAGCCTTTTAAGACAAGAGCTTAGTTTGGTTTTGGGGTTTGTTTGGTTTTTTTGGTTTTTTTTTTAATTTGCTTTCACAGCAGCTCTGTTGGTGCAGAAAATAAAACCAAACCCAGGCAACTGCCCCCAAGATCTGTGGGCACCACCAAACCCCAAATTTAGCTTTGTGGGCTCACTCTCTGTGGGTGAGGCAGAGCTGGTGGCACTGAGAGATCATCTTAATGGGAAGTGGGAAGAACTCCACACTGAGTTTTCTCTCAGCCCTCAGATGAGGGAGGAAAGGACTCATTTCCAGTGACAGACACTTCCTTTACCACTCCAAGCTAACTTGCAGAGCTCTGGTATGAGGAACTGTGGCTTTCCCCAGGAAATATTCCAGGTTAACCTGGCCCACAGGCACAATTCAGCCTTCCCAAGCTAAAACCTTTGGCTGACTCCTGCTTTCCAGTTCACTTCACACCAGACAATGCAGCGAGTGTGACAAAGAGAAAGGAAACTGCAGACTCAGCCCAACACTTACCTGTTCCTCTGTCATTGACTCCTCAACTCCTTCCTCTTCAACCACAAAACTCTCCTTCAGCTTCAGGTACTCTTCATACTCTCTCTTCTCCTCTTCTTCCTTTGCTTTCCTTTTTTCCTCTTCCTGGACAGAAAAGATGACAAGTGGTCAGTTTGCTCCTCCAACCCTTGAATCAGGCTTGGTTTGAAGTGAAGCAGCATCTTCCTTTTCTGAAGCCAGGAGATTAAAAAAAAAAAAGTATTTAAAACGAGCCTGAGTTGTCCCTTGGTGGCATCACTCCTTTCCCAAGCTCCCCTGGAGGCAGTGCCCATCTCCCACGAGCTGGCACTCAAAACACACCAAGGCTGCCTCTCCCCAGGTCTGACACAGGGCACAAAAGCCACTCTTTATTAAAAGAGCTTTATTTGCATGAACCTGTTTCTCCTGCAGCTCCCGTGACAGGAAAGGCCCTGCCCCAGCTGTGCTCTGATGCAAGAGCCACGATTTGGGGTGAGTGGCCCCAGTTCTGCCCTGTCACTGCAGTGTACAGGGAGTGAGCAGAGGAACAGTGGGGTTCCCACATCTCATGGGGTTCTGTAGCTGAATTTTAGTAGCAGGGGGGGCTTCCAGGACGAGTTCTGGTAGAAGCTGCCAGAAGCTCCCCCTGTGCTGTGGAGCCAAGGACAGCCAGGGCCAGGAGGGACCTCCTGCTGGTGGCCACAGTGGAGCCAATGAAGGATCCCAGTGGCAGCTCTGGGATCACAGAGGGAAGAATTGAGGAGTGTGGGGCAGTTGGGAATTGCAGCCATGGGAGAACAACACAGAGCCCAAGGTGGGAGCAGGAGGAGGAGAAGGAGGGAGCCCACGCTGGAGCAGGGGGGGAAGGACTGAAAGCTGTGCCCCCCCTGCAGCCCGTGGGCAGGACCGTGGGGGAGCAGGTTGTCCCCCTGCAGCCCACGGAGCCCATCGGGGGGCAGAGACCCGACTGCCCCCCATGGAGTGACCCCCAGGACAAGAGCAATGGCAGCAACAACACCCACCTGCAAACCTCCCATTCCCTGCTCCCTGGAACTGCTGGGAGGAGGGAGGAGTGGGAGGACAGGGGTGTTCTGGGGACTGATTGATTTCTTACTTTTTAATTGTATTACCTTTAGTTTCAGTTCTTATTTTGTTAGTAATAAATTTAAGTATTTAGCTACTCTGAGTTTGCTTTGCCATTCTCTCTCTCAGCTGTTTTTTTTGCCTTTTCTTCTTTTCCTTTCCCTCTGGGACAGGGGGGACCTGGAGGTTTGGGTGGACACCGGGTGCAAACTGCCACCCCACCCCTGCCCAGAGATGTTGGGAGGAGGCTGCTCTGCAAAGGTGTCAAGCAAGATCCAGTTTTCAAGGGGAAAACTCTTTCTTGTGCAAGCTTTCTTTCAGTAAAACGTGCCTATGTGGAATGTATAGATCTGGATGGAGTATTTTAGGGAAATCAAGGTGTGGTTGCATTAAAAAAAGGGGGTTTTATGTGGTTGGGTTCTGCTCTTAGTTATCTGCAATGAAACCCTTTGGTGCCTGCCCTGAAAGGAACATTAAAGTCTTTAAAAAAAAACCTCAAAAGGCCAACCCAGAAAACTCCAAGCCCAACCTCAGGGATGTGGTTTTGCAGAATTCACACGGTCCCAAAGCAAAACTGTGATTAAACGTTTGGGGGACACGAGAGTCACTTAGAAAATGTTTCCAACGAGACCAGGTTTTTACTGGCAGCCCATAAACTTGCAGCTTTCCATGATTTTTCTCTTAAAATTTGTTTTGCTCTTCCTCAAAACACTTTCCAAGTGTAGAGAAAAAGGTTTAAAATTTGTTCTGCCCTTCTCCAAGTGGAGATTCAGAGGTTGGACTTGGTGATCTCGGAGGTCTTTCCCAATCCAAATGATCCACAGAGGATTAAAAATGTTTCCTTACAGGACTGTTTCTTCCACAGAGACTTTCCTGTTTGGGCAGCACCTGGGACAGTGAGATCCCCAAGTGGCCTCTGGCTCTGGCACATTCCAGAGGCTGATTAAAACTTAGGTGAGTTCTTCAAATTTCAGTGACAATCTCAGGGCATTCCTTCGCCACCAGCACAGCAACTGATCTCCCAGAGAACATTTACATTGATTTCTACATGCTTGCCCTGCTGAATCTTCGACACTTGCATGGTAATTGCTTCCTTAAACAGATGGAAAGCAAACATTTGTTCCATTAAACCAGGGAGAGAGACAGGAACAGGCCATTAAATACACTGAAAAATATTCAGATTAAAAAAGATGCCACATAAAGCCCAAACCAGCAAGGTACCAGAAATGGGGATGGCAGAGTTGCCCTTCAATAGAAACCAACGAGAAAAGAGTATTAGGTTGCAATTTCACTTCATCAAATTCCCAGAGTCAGGAGAAAGAACCCTGCCAACATCCAAGGATGGGAAAAACAGGACTGAAAGGATCTTACTGTACCTGCACAGCCAAGGTCATCTTTTTAACTGCTGTCTCATGAAAAAATCTACAGACCTGAGGAAGCCCTTGAGACAAAACAAGCCCATTTTTGGGTCACTCATCACTGTAACCATTAGCCCAACAGCACATTTTCCCCTTCTAAGCATTACAGGTGCCAAGAACAACAAACCCTTATTTCATTTGGAAGTGACAACAATTGTTCTTTTCTTGGAAATGCAATAAATTTAATCTTGATCCGGGAAAAGACATGAATAAGGTTCTTCCCCATGTCCATCAGAGAGGTTAGGGCTAGGCTTAGGATTTGAAATGAGGGAAACAGTCACAAAACCTAAAAATTCCTTTGGTACATAATTTCTCTATGGTTCTACTAAATAAATCAATTAACAGAGCACTGTGTGCCATGTGTTACTGAGAGCAACAAGAAGCAAAACACATTTTCCAGTTTCTGGAAGCTCTAACAAATGAAGGAAGCTCTTCCCTGTCCTCCTCCCCTCCCTGAACAGCAGCACCTCTACTTTTTTTAAAGCATCCCACGTGCAGAAAGGCAGTTCTGCTGTGAGACTGGCAAAGCACTCAGCTACCAGCCCTTCTTTTGCTCCAAAGCCAAGAGGAATTTGCTCTCCAGATGCTCAACTTTGGCCAGCAGAGCATCCCCAGGTGGGCTGAGCTTCAGCAGCTGGAGGGGGTCAGCCCTCAGAGCTTCCCATAAAACAAAGCATTTCCAGCTGCTTCTTCAGCTAATAATGAAAAACTCACTCCCAGTCCCACGTGCTTTTCAACCTGAATTCACCTGTCACTCCTCCTGTGGAAAAAGAAAGGGTTGGCCAGGCTGAGACTGGGGCAGGGCCAGAGCAGAGATGACTCTGCAGGAGGAGGAGTGGCAGCCGTGGAGGCTGAGCAGAACCTCTGCCAACCTTCATTCCCAGCTGTCATGGGTTTCTGTAGCTCAATTTTAGTAGCAGGGGGGGCTTCCAGGACGGGTTCTGGGAGAAGGTGCCAGAAGCTCCCCCTGTGCTGTGGAGCCAAGGACAGCCAGGGCCAGGAGGGACCTCCTGCTGGTGGCCACAGTGGAGCCAATGAAGGATCCCAGTGCCAGCTCTGGGATCACAGAGGGAAGAATTGAGGAGTGTGGGGCAGTTGGGAATTGCAGCCATGGGAGAACAACAGAGAGACCAAGGTGGGAGCAGGAGGAGGAGAAGGAGGGAGCCCACGCTGGAGCAGGGGGGGAAGGACTGAAAGCTGTGCCCCCCCTGCAGCCCCTGGAGATCCCTCGGGGGGCACAGNTGGGGGAGCAGGTTGTCCCCCTGCAGCCCACGGAGCCCATCGGGGGGCAGAGACCCGACTGCCCCCCATGGAGTGACCCCCAGGACAAGAGCAATGGCAGCAACAACACCCACCTGCAAACCTCCCATTCCCTGCTCCCTGGAACTGCTGGGGGGAGGGAGGGGTGGGAGGAGAGGGGTGTTCTGGGCACTGATTGATTTCTGACTTTTTAGTTTTATTACCTTTAGTTTCTGTTCTTGTTAGTATTAAGCTTAAGTATTTAGCCCCTCTGAGTTTGCTTTGCCATTATCTCTCAGCTGTTTTTTTGCCGTTTCTCCTTTTCCCTTTCCCTCTGGGACAGGGGGGACCTGGAGGTTTGGGTGGACACCAGGTGAAAACCACCACACCATCTCCTCCACCACCCAATCCCTCTGCCCTCACCTGCTCAAGCCATGCCAACTCAGGCAGCAGCATTCCCAAAAAACCCAGAGAGCCTGCAGGAATAACCCACTCAGGGAAGAGAGCCCTTGCTCTGGGCAATGCCACGCCAGGCACTGGGCTCAGGTGAAGGTTTTGAAGCCCACCTGGTGAAGCTGGCAGGGTCTGGAGAACCTCCCCACCGAGCTCTCAGCAGCAGCAGCAGCTCAAGAGCACAGAAAGGCTGGGCCACCTCCCCCAGCCACAGGTGGGGTGCTGGGGAAACCCCAGCAGCCTGGAAATTTGGTAGCTGCAGATGCTCCCCTTCAGCTGCCTGCTCTTGGTATTTTTGGTTTGGTTTGGTTGGTTTGGCTGCTCTCCTCACTCACCTCAGTGTTACCCAAACTCAGCAACGTTTCTGCAAAGATGTCTTTTGATCTGCACGTGAAGAGCAAACTATCTCAGCTTCCTCTTGTTTTTATGGAACAAATAGGTAAGTTACTCACTCAAACCTTTCTTCTTTCTGTTCTTTTCCTCACCAAATGCCCACATTAGCACTGCTGGATCAACCCTCCCTCTGGTTGCTTGCTACCAGACTCATGTGAGACCTGAGAGCTTCCAGAGCTCCCTGGAGCCCACAGATCTCCAGCACTTCCACCATCCTCACCCCTTCCAACACTGGATCTGGTCAGCACCAACCTCCCCCTGTCCCACCTGCCCACTGAGGTCCTGGATTTGCTGTGAGGTTCTTCCTGTTTGCCTCTTAACCTCCAGCCCAGGGACTGTTCCCAAACACCCTCCTTGGGCCAACTTGCACCCAGAGCATCCTGGAAACTCCTGAGGGCCTACAGCTGGTTTTTTTGGGGGATCCCAGACTGCTCAGGAGTTCTGGGGTGCTGCTTTGCTCATTGCTAGTGAGGAAGGCAGAGCCACCACTGAACAACTCTTCAACCACCACCTGTCAATCCTTTGTTTGTGGCTGTTCCCTTCATGTGCAGGATGAGGAAGAGCATCCAGATGTTCTGGGGTGGGGAGGGTGCCTGGACCAAAGATACCCTCCTGGCAGAGCATCCAGGGTTTGTGCTGCTGGTGCAGCTCCTGCAGGGAGCAAGAAGCCACTTCACAGGAAATAATTTGGCACATGGATCTGTAGGATTCCTTCCCCCTCACTGCTTAGACCAAGTGTCCTTAGCCCCTCAAAAGGAGAGAATGAGTTCTTTGGAAGCTTTTCAGCTTGGACTTCTCCAGGAGAAGTCAGTTTTCAGGAAGGCATGCACACTTGAGAAGTGATGCTTAAACTGGAGTGGTCTCCCTCAGCCTCCAGAAAAGGCACTGTTGATGCAGAACTAAGGGCTAAAAATGCCAAACAGCAATGAAAAGCTCTGCTGAGAAGCACAGAAATCTCAATGTTTACACAAGGCAAAATAAAAGCACTAAAACTTGGTGCCCCTTCTTACGTGATCAAGCACCAAAGAGTCAAAACTTCAGGGTCTCAGCTCTCCAAAAGCTTCCAGAGCACCCTTGTGATCTACAGCTCTGAAGATCCACCCCTTTTTTTTTATTCAGGCACTTAAATGCAAACTTACAAAAATCCCTGTGCATGGGCAAAGGATGAAAACAGAACAAAGCAAAGAGCTGTTCTGTGAGCAAACAGCAAACAGGCTTGGTGTGAAGCCCCTGCTTTGCAACATCAGAGGAAGTTGGCCCTCCTTGTTGAGTGTTGGTGGGTAGAGCAGCTCACCACCAAAAAACTCCAGGAGCCAAAAGGGAAATCCCCAGGGCAAAGCAGGGGCTGAGGCAAATGCCAGTGATAAAGGAGCTGCAGCCAATGGGGCCAGCAGAGCACTGCAAAGGAAACTTGAATTTAAAAATATATTATCTGGTTTGCAACGCTGAAACCGAGGGGCAACCACATTGTAAGTGCATACAATGGTATTTAAATTGAGGTGGTGGGGGGGGTTTTCTTAAGAATATGCAAGATTTCAGCCCCTGGAGGTTCAGTTCTCAGCTTTTGGCACAGTTTTGGCTGTAGTTCTTGGGAGAGAGACTGAACACAAGGGTCAGGTGGGAGTGAGCTAACGAAGTTGGCTGTGCCTGGCTGGGGACCTGTCACTGTCGCTGTACCTGCAGAAATGCTCTGATGGACTGGAAAAGGAAGGGGAAAGGAGGTTATCTCTCAGCTGTGACAACTCCCTGACAAAATTCAGTGATCAAATCCAAGTTTCTTGTGCTTTGTGGGATTATATAAACCACAGCAATGCCAGTAATCAAAGTGCCTCCAAACCACCCCCAACCAGCTACCCCCTGGTTTTTATCCCATGACCATCACTCAATTCTTGACCTGTTTTTCAGAACTTTGCCTTTCCACCTCCTGGCTTACAGGGGGAACAGTATCACCACGTGTGGTCCACAGGTCTGGTGACAAAACACTCCTGGGTGGAAATGAAGAACTCCTTCCAGAGCAAAGCACTGATGACATTTCATCCTCTGCATCCTTTAAAGCCCACAACAAACCCAAGGGTCCTCTCGCTGCTCACAGGGGGTCTACAGAAGAGAGGCAGCACCTCTTCCATCACACAGTCAGTCTGTAACAAGGTTGGAAAGGTGTTCTGAGCCTGAGGATAGGCTCTGCTCACAGGCACAGGGGTCAAGGATCCCTTCATCCCATGTGTTTTCCCTTCCCCCTCACCCCGAATCCCTGAAGGTTTGTTGTCCTCAGCTCCCTGGGGTGCTCTGTGCTGACTGGAGCAGCAACTGGAGCAATGCAGCCTCAGCATGGACAAATCCTGAATTGTTCTGTTTCCTCTCAAAGACTTGGATAAAACCAGGCTTAAAATGCCTGGAAAACAGCTGAGGATGGACTTTAAACCCCTGTCTGACACAATGACTTTGCCCACGCTCAGAATGTTCAGCAGTTACTGGATCATCCACTGAGACACAAATTAAAAAAGGAAATCTTGAAGAAACTTTACTCTGAGAGGCAGAATAATGTTGCTGCTGTAGCTGGTGGGTTGGCTCTGCTGTCCTGAGAAACACTGGGGAAAACAAACACTCAAAGCCAACTAAAATGGCTTAAAGTGACAGAATTTGAGTAGCTGAGCAAGGCATGGGCTGGAGTGAACATCGAGGTGGGTTCTGGCATTGGGGCCATTTTCCCAGTTCTAGCAAGTAATGGACAAAATTTAAAAATCAAAATAAACAAAAAAAATCAGAGTCTTAGTTTGTGTTCCTCCTTTCCACTGAGCCTTGCAAAAGAGGGGTGGGAGTGCTGCAGGGCAATCTTTACTAAGGATACTGAAGATGAAAATAAAAACGAGTTAAGAATTACCTTCTTCAACCAAAACCACACAACACAGCCCTGAACTGAACAGAAATAACCTTTGAAAGAAGAGACAAATGTGTTCATGAGCACTTCCTGTGTGAAGAGATCTCTGGCTGGAATTTCACCTTTATTTTCTGCTCAGCTTTTCAACCATGCCTGGTTGGTCTTGATCATCCAGGTACCAAACTAATCCCCCCAGGGGACACTCCAGGATGACATCTCTGTCCTCTTCCTTTGAGAAGCTTGGCCAAGCTCAGCTGCAACTGGCTTTGGAATCCTCCTGCCACCCTGGAAGTTCCAGTGCCACTGGAAGTGGCACTTTGCATAGTGTTAAGTGTCCAGCCAACGTTCCCTCCTAATTCCCCCAAAGTCCTGGAGTCATTTCAACTCATCCTTCAGGGTTTCAAGGGTATTAAAATTCTTAGAATACTTTTTATATAAAATAAACAAATCAGGGGACTGAATGGAGACAAAACACACAAAGGAATAAATCACTGGAGGGAAAACCTGCCGTGGGAGTTACCAGCTATGCCAAGCCCCAAGAGGTGCTGCAGGGGCAGCCAGAGCTCATCCTGCCTCTTTCCAAGCTGGAATGATGAGGAGGAATAAACTGGAAATAACTCTGGAGGAAGCAGAGGGACTGCAGGGCCCAGAAGGCAGAATTTGGTGCTGCTGGAGGGAAAAAGGAGGCAGGGCTGGATCCAGATCTGCTCCAACACCCCCCTTGACTGAGCACTGGCCTGGTTTGGAGGGGCCAGGACTGGTTGTGCAGCCTCAGGGTTCACCCTCTAATCACCTGGAGGGTTTCAACATCTCTCTTGGAAGGGGAGCTGTGGAATTGTTGGTCCCCTGGAACTTTGTACGAGCTGCTTTACAGAGCAAAGTCTTGGGCTGTGCTACATATCCTGATGGTGTAGTGGAGTCTCCTGCTCTACTTGAGTTTCTGAAATTCAGGAGACTTCTACTGAAGGAAAGGAAATGAGACAGTTCAGAAGGGGAAGGATTTGGGAGGGGGGGAATAACCCCAGAGGTAAATGGACACTCACATAAAGATCTCCCGGATACAAACTGCATGTGAATTCTTTTTTTTTAAATTGCTTTATCCTTCCTTCATCCTCCCGACAGAGGAGAGGAAAAACTGTCTTTTCCTTTCCTAAAACATTCTCAATAACACATTTCACTGACACCACCTGCCCTCAAACAAATTAAATTTAAAACAAATTAAAACAAATTAAAACAAGTCTACAAACCAGAGTCACAAATAGCCATGCCACATAAGTACCTCCCAAAATGCCCAGGGAGAGCTGGGGGCCGTGCCCCCCTGGGATACCAATTCTTCAGCCCAGGACTGTGCACAACCCCCCTGCAGGAGTAAAGCCACCACCACCTGCAGCAGCAGCACCAGAGCAGGGCATTCTCAGCCCTGAGGACACAGAGCAGCTCTGAGCTGAGTTGTCCTCCCTCCCTGTCATGGGTTTCTGTAGCTCAATTTTAGTAGCAGGAGGGGCTTCCAGGACGGGTTCCGGTAGAAGCTGCCAGAAGCTCCCCCTGTGCTGTGGAGCCAAGGACAGCCAGGGCCAGGAGGGACCTCCTGCTGGTGGCCACAGTGGAGCCAATGAAGGATCCCAGTGGCAGCTCTGGGATCACAGAGGGAAGAATTGAGGAGTGTGGGGCAGTTGGGAATTGCAGCCATGGGAGAACAACACAGAGCCCAAGGTGGGAGCAGGAGGAGGAGAAGGAGGGAGCCCACGCTGGAGCAGGGAGGGAAGGACTGAAAGCTGTGCCCCCCCTGCAGCCCCTGGAGATCCCTCGGGGGGCACAGACCCCCCTGCAGCCCCTTGAGATCCCTCGGGGGGCACAGACCCCCCTGCAGCCCCTGGAGGAGCAGGTGGATGCAGAAGGAGCTG
>VXAU01000125.1:140311-158693 GCA_013399695.1 Formicarius rufipectus
GCCTTTTCTGCTTTTCCCTTTCCCTCTGGGACAGGTGGGGCCTGGAGGTTGGGTGGACACTGGGTGACAACCAACACACTCCCTAATGAAAAGCATCTAACAAAAGCATCCCAGCTGAGCACCACCTGTTTTTCTGCTGCCACACACCTCACATGCCCAGCCTGGAGACCTTTCAGTGGGAAGCACATGCAAATGGGTGTAATTAGAATAAAACCACACGGTTTCTGCACAAGAGAAGTTGCAGAATCAGTTGGTGGTGGTGCCTTTCCCTTTCTGCCCTGTTGGCAAGCTCAGTCCTCAGCAAGCAGCTCTCCTGGTAGCAGGACAGAGCAACTGGTCCTTGAGCTCAGAATCCCCAGAGATGCAGAGACAACCCCAACCAAGCCCACCTGCCGTTCCTCCTCCAGCCGTATCCTCTCCTCCTCCTTCCTCCTTTCCTCCTCCCTTTTGGACTCAAGTTTTCTCCTTTCTTCTCTCTCTGCCTCTTCAGCCTGGAAATAAATTCAAAAAAAAAAAAAAAGCATTAGCCAAGCCTTACTCTTGCTGAATAAACACTTTAGTTCATGTTGTGATTCCATGTGGGGGGCTTTCTTGCCATCTCCCTAGGTGCCTGCTCAGGCAGAAACAATAAAAAGGCTAATACAAAGTCATCATAATTTAAATGCCCCCTCCCCTTCAGCACAATCAATGTTAAAAAGAGTAATATAATAATAAAAAGTCATCATCATTTAAAACCCCCCTCCCCTTCAACACAATCAGTATTAAAAAGAGTAATAATAAAAAGTCATCACTTAAAATCCCCCTCCCCTTCAGCACAGTCAATGTTAAAAAGTGTGATAATAATAAAAAGTCATTATCATTTAACTCCCCCTCCCCTTCAGCACAATCAACTTTGTAGTAAATTTAGAATTAGCCCCCTCCTTTGCCTTTATTAAGGCTTTAAGCTTGGATTGTGCCTATGAGTTTATTCCTACAGTGGCATTAAACAATATTGTTTCATGGCATTTCACTTCTCACTTTTAAGCTTGGTTAGAATGGACCCTAAGGAGAGGGGAAAAAGGACTGGGAATATAAACTCTGTAAAACCAAGTGCATTCAAATTTATCATGAACCTGGCCTGAACCTCTTCAAGAAAATCTGTACTGCCCTCTTCAAATAATGTTATTTTTGTTTTGAAGCCAAAGAGACTGTCGAGAAATGTGGGGGGAAATAAAAAGGGTGCTTAGTGTATTTCTCAAAGGTGTTTTTTTTTCTCTTCAGTGCACTTAAATTTGGAACTGTATTAAGAGAACAAGCAGAAAACATTCAAAGGGAGGATCAGTGGCTTTGAATGTTTCAGAGAAAAAGCCCCAACTGAGGAGTTTGTGTGTCCACGTGGGAAAATAAAAATCAGCGTGTTTTGAAATGAAACCAAAGATCCCCTGCTCACCCAAGTGATGCTCCTCTGACTTCACTCAGATTTTCCACAAGAAAAGAGACCAATTAAATAGAATGAACATGCAAAGTCACAACACAATGATGAAAACACAGAGGGAGTGAGAAAAGGCTCGTGGTGGAAGTTTATATATAACATAATCACTAAGTTTAACACTACCCTGTAAAGCAGACACTGGATCCGAACCTCAGGTGGCACTAAAATTCCCAGCCTGGGATTTCAGCAGCTCTGTTTGGACTCTCTGCACATTAAAAACTTCCATTCAGAACAATACAGAGTCCTCAAAAAAAAATATCTATTTCCAGAACAACTCCAAGGAATGAGAGCAGAAGCTGCTGCCTTCCACAAGCACACTGCAAAGGGCCTGGTGCCTCCCTGGAATCAACAGCAAAATGCTCCTCCTGTCCCTTAATCCACAAAACCAATAAATGATGATCCTCACAGGTCCTTCCCAACACAGAATATTCTGTAATTCTGCAAGCCCAGCTGAAGCCAAAGCAATTATGGCACTATGGGGGCAAAGGGAACATCACTGCCAAGTGCCCACGGTTCTGGTCCTGCTGGTCCAACACCCCCACGTGGGTCTGGGTGTGTTTTGAAGGACTGACATGAAGTGACAAACCAGTGTGTGAGAAATGTCATTATGATTGGTGTCAGTGAAAGCCACAGGGGGAATTGCAGCCCCCGTAAAGGGAACAAGTTGTTGTTACTACAGAGGTGCTGTAAATGATGGTAAAACTCTCTAGTTTCTTTTTACCAAAACAATGGAAATTACAGTAGAACTGCTTAGTTTCTCTTCTTTATCAAAACAATGGGAGTTATGGTAGAACTGTTTAGTTTCTCTTCCTTATCCAGGTCATGTGAATTATGGTAGAACTGGTTGGTTTCTCTGTTCCCCTATCAAGGAAATACTTGAATTATGGTACCACTGGTTAGCTTCCCTGAGCCCTTCTCAGGGAATATGTGAATTATAGAGGATGGAACTGACACAATAAAGAAACATCTGTTGAAGACTGTTTAGCATCACATTGTAAAATGTCTATGATATAATGAATATGTGTGAAGTAACTGGATAATCCCCCAATCTGTGCTGTGTTTGGGATGCAGTTTTTGGGGAGCGAGGACTCCGCCCCATCCAGCCTTGCTGTTTGCTTTCACCAGATAATGAATTTTTATTCTAAAACCCATTTTGGATCTGAGACTCTGCTTCTCACAAGTGGAAACATCTGACAGGGAACAATTCACATTTTCACTCCTTTCCCCCTCCAAAAAAAAACAACAAAACATGCCAGAGAAGGGAAAGGAAAGAAAATGAGACTCCCGTTTTTCCACAGCCCTCTTGGGATTTGACAGAAAAAGCTGAATTTCCAGTTTTGAAAGAACACAGCAATGATAGTGGTGATGCCACTGGTTTTGCCCTTCTGTGGTGACTCTCACCACCCCCTCCCAGCTCTTTGCTGAGCTACTCAGGCTCTGCTCAGGTCTCCACACGTGGCAGGAAACACTCACCTCTCTCTGTGCTTTCCTGGCTTGTTTCTCTTCTAATTTCCTCTGCTTCTTTGCTCCAATTTTCCCAGACACCTGAAATTCTGGCACCTCCTCAGCATCCTCTTCCTCTGCAAAGGGCAGACTGTTAATTGGCTGTAAAAACTCCCCTGGGGGAACTTCAGTGCCGAGGAAAAGGAGATACACACACACACACACACACACACACACACACACACACACACACACACTTCAGGCAAGACCTGCTGGGTGGAAAAAGTCAAAAAACCCTCATCCCACCGGAGTGCCAAAGCCACAAAGCAGAAAGTAACGAGGCAAACACACACTCCAGTGAAGGCAGGAGTAGAAATTCCCTTCATCTTTTGAAGGAAGGCTTTTCAGAAGCTTTTCCAAATTAAAAGAGGCGTTTTCTCTTACACGTTAATTGCACTGATGGTTGTCATTAAGCATCTGCTGGACACTTGCTTGCAAAGTCTTTCTTCCCAGCCACCTTTAGGCTCTCCACAAGAGACATCCACTGAAAAAGTGGGATACAGAGGTGAGCCACTCACCTGCTGGTTCTGGCTGGATAGGACTAACCTTTCAGGGAAGAGGGAGGAAAAAAAGAAATAGCCCTGAAATGCAAATCTTGGGTCTGGCTGCAGGAAAATTCCATGTAAAGAGGTGCCTGCTGTTTGACAAGGGCTTGCTTACAGAGATGTTTCTGCCACTGGGAAATAGGGCTCAAAGGAAGAGTTGAAGACTCTTGGGTGGAAGACCCCATCCAAACTCTGCCAAAGAAGAGTTTCAAAGGAAGAGTTGAAGACTATGGAGTGGAAGACCCCATCCAAACTCTGCCAAAGAAGAGTTTCAAAGGAAGAGTTGAAGACTATGGAGTGGAAGACCCCATCCAAACTCTGCCAAAGGAGAGTTTCAAAGGCTGCCACTTCCCCCCTGCCCAAAGCTCAGCAACATTTTGGCCACTTTATTTACTGGTCTAAGTCAGTCTTTGGTCCCACCACACAAGCCATGTGGACTGGCATTGCCACTCCAGGAGAAACCCTCAGCTCCTTGCATGGAACACCACACAGGACATGGAGGTTCCTGTGGCTGGATCAGGGGGCAGGATCAAAAGGAAAGGTTTTCACACACGGTCCCTTTTTGGGTAAAATAATCATTATTTTGGGCATCCACGGTGCTGCTGTGCTCCATGCTGACTTCACATCTGTGCTGGTTTAGAGTTAAACTGGCAGGAGAAAGGAATCCAACTCGGAATGGGATTGCAAGGCAGAATAACAATTCAATAAAAAATCACAAAATACACTGAGACAGAAGGAAAAATCTGTTTGTGCCAAAAAAGCAGCTGTGCAGCCCAGCCCAGGGGGGCACGAGCAGGATGGAGCTCACCAACCCCTGTGCTGAGCACCACGTGGGGCACCTGAGTGCAGAGTAAGAAGAAAGGAAGGAACCTGCTGGTGACAATGCTGGGGGCAGTCTGGGGGCAGTGCCAGTCCTGGTGAGGCTCTGCTCCTCCTCTGGGTCTGACCAGAGATCCCAGTCCCAAAACCCCAACTTATCTGTGCTTGGGCTCAGATGGGAACGCCCAGTCCCTCCCCCAGGGTGGGGAGTTTCCCAAGGGGTGATTTACTCTGGGAGGTCAATCCTGGCATATTTTTGGCCTCCCTGCTGGCCCCTGAGCAGACATGACCCCTCAGGTGGGGGTGAAGGTGCTGATGGCTCCCCAGAGGGGAGTTCTCAGCCCTGAGTCATTGGTGTGGGGACAGGAACACTTCCTGATCCCTCAGGAGTTCCCAAACCCCCCCCTGTGCCCTGAGGGGTGGGGTGTGCCCTGGGCAGCTGCTGCCAATGGGCCATGGTGGGCAGGTCATGGGACAGTGACACAGAGGGTGAAGGACACACACCCACCCAGTGCCAAACTGGGCCTGGACACCATAACCAGGACAACACCCAAGGCAGAGCAGATCTGGTAGGTCTGGTGCCAGGATGTTTTCTGCAGGCAGTTCTCTCCAGAGCACCTGGTGCCCTTTTTTTGGGAACCCCAAAGAGCTGCTATGAAAGGAGCACAGGGATCAACGAGACTCCTCCTTCTTTTTGATGCAGAACTAGGTTTGAAACCCTCTTGCTTTCCTGAGTCCAACACACAGGATGGGACGCTGGCTAATCCACCAAGACACAGCAGGAGAAACAAGTGTGAGAGCTTGTGCAGGTGGCTCTCAGATGAGAGAGCTGTGCTCAGGAGAGGGCACTAATCTCCTCAGAGATCATAATCAGGCTGGTGCTGAACTGGCCTTCAGAGAATTCCTGGTGCCTGACTCTGCTCAGAAGGGTTCCTACACCACCCAGAACCAACAGGAGAAACTCAATTTTGCTGAAGCCTCAAATAACTTTGTGTTTTAAATATGAACTCAAGGGCAGTGCCAGACACAAGGGTGAGCAACCCAGCATGAGCAGCTACTACTCCCAAATTAGCTCACTACTGGTATTACCGTTTAGAACATAATTTCTGGCAAACCCCACAAGCATGAAACCCCCTCTATGACACTCCTCCACCTGAGGGCTTCTCGGGTTTCATCCCTATGAAGACTGAGCCAGGCAGCAACCTAAGCAAGGCTTTTAAAGCCTTATTCCAGTCCTGGATCAAACGTGTCTTTGTCCAGGAGCTTTGGCTTTCCTGCTCTTTGAAGCAGCTGATGTGACCCCTCCAGCACCATGGTGGGATGGCAGACACAGCCTGTGATTCAGCAGAGCTTGCAAGGCCAGCAGTGACTCAACCTGGGTGCAATTAATACAGACTCAATAAATCTCAGGGTGCTGACAGGAACATAAACACACGCTCCAATTATCTGCTGAATCAATTTGTCAGCACAGCAGAGCAGCTCCTCCAAAAGCAGAGGCTGCTGCAAGGCAGCCAGAAAGACTCCTTCCTTTGTTCTGAAATAAAGGGGCAGCTTTTTAACAATCACTTTTCACACACTCAGAGCTGGGACAACAATAGGAGACTCCACGGTGTGTGTGGGGGGGTCAGTTCAGTAGGAAAGCACATTCCATCTCCCCTCGAGCTTCAGATGTGATGCAACATGTTAATTGTGTGTGAAGGCACTTTGTCATCACCCGAAGCTCCACAGCTGGTAGCATGTCCTGAGCCAGGGAACACATCGGACATCAGCAGAGCTGCCAGAGGGCAGGGAAAGATGGGATACTGGGAAGGAATTCTTCTTTTGGAATTGGGGCAGGCCCTGGCACAGGTTGGGCAGAGGGATTGTGGATGCCCCATCGCTGGAAGTGTCCAAGGGCAGGTTGGATGGGGCTTGGAGCACCCTGGGCTGGTGGGAGGTGTCCCTGCCCATGGCAGGGGGTTGGAAGGAGATGATCCTCAAGGTGCCTCCCTACCCAAACCATTCCATGATTTCCAGAGCTTGCCAAGTGTTCCCACCAGCTTCCACCAGCAGAAAGCAGGGACAGCCTGACTCAGAGTGGTGTTCTCACATCCCTTCACATGGTCTGCTTGGCACAAACACGGGTTTGGCTCGGGGGGCCACGCTGAGAGGCAGCTGCAGGGGACCTCTGCTTTTCCCTGATATTCTGAACACACTGAGAGGCAGCACAACAGGGAACAGTTGACAGTCACACAGGGGTCTGAATCCCTGGAAATTTGCAGATTACTTTTTCAAATGTTTCCCAACGCCATCAGAAAACGTGCTGGAGTGCTGATGTTCTCTGTCAGGACAGGAATTCACCAGCCACTGTGCACAGGACACACAAAACACTCCAAAAGCACCAGAATCACGTATTTTGCTTATCGCAGGAACCACAGGATGGTTTGGGTTGGGAGAGACCTTAAAGCCCGTCTCACTCCACCCCCTGCTACGGGCAGGGACACCTTCCACCAGCCCAGGGTGCTCCAAGCCCCATCCAACCTGGTCTAGTTGTCCTTGTCATCTTTGTCAAAGATTCCCTCTTGCTTCCTCCTCAGTTCTGGAAGTGAAACAAATGGATTCCCATCCATGGAGAAGAACTCCCAAAAATTCCTTTGGGCACAGCCAGCTGCTTTATTTGCTATTTATGCAGCACCTAAAAAAGCAGTAAGAGGAAGGGAGGGGGGGGAAGATGCCACTCAAAGCAAAGAGCTCATCTTGCAAGCAGGAGATGTTGTTACCAGCATGTCAGTGACATCAAAGGGATGCAGGACACCAGCCACTGGAGGGAACTGGCCTGCCATTATTTGTTCATCCCCACCAGTTTCTTGACAGGAAACTGCAGTATTAAATCTCTTACTGTAACATCAGATGGCTGGGCCACTTTCTGCTCCAAGAAATAAAAAGGCAGTGTTGAAGCACCTGCTGCACCTCTGAACTCTTTGCAGTGCCCCCAAGAAGCAGGTTTGGAGGGACAAACTGAATGGGAGACCTGGACAACATTTTTCTGCCCATGAGCAGCAACCAAAGCAAAAAGTCCCAACAAAACTCCTTTATGGTCACCCAGAGGTGATCAGAGTCCAAGTGGATGCACTCAGAGCACCAGTCAGGCACAAAGAAGAACTAAGCAGGGGGGATAAATGGGATTTGAAACTGGAAAAAGGCCAGTGCTATTCATTCACACAACCCCCCCCATGCCCCAAACAACCCTCAGCCCACCTCCAATTCATCCCCTTTCCCACTGCTCAGCTTGGCCTCTCCTGCCCCCAAAAAATCATGCCTGAAATCCTCACCCCTTTATGCCTTGCAGCAGGTTCCTTTTCATCTGGGCTGCAGCTGGCCCACAGAGCCACCCCTGTCTGCCTCCAATTTAAATTAAGACACACCAGCCTTATTAAGTCTGCTGGCTGGGCTATCAACCCGACCACACAAATGCACAACTCTCCTTCCAGACTCCCTTTTCCAGGGAGGGGGAGGAAGGAGGAAGCACTCTGCTCCAGTCTGCAGACACAGGGCTGCAGGAAAGGCAGGAATGTTTGGGGCTGGAATTAAATCAGGCAATTCAAGGCAATCAAACCCTTTTTTTTTCTTTCCTGAAGGCAGCCTGGAAGACAGGCTGGTGGAACACAGCCAGGGGTCTCAGTCGTTCTGGACTGAGGAACACTGGCTCCCCAGCAAGCTCTGGCCATCAGAGGGGATTAAGGGATGCTGATGTTCTCACTGAGCACCTCCCCTGAGTGCTCCACCAACCCCCGAGAAACCCTGCTCAGCACACCCCAGCTGGGGTCTGTCCCACAGCACAGCCCCTGAATGAGGAACCCACCCCCCCTCTGTGGTGCCATCCTGGTGAGAAAGTCAGTGTTTCACCATTGATGTCGTGCCTGTGACAATCTGTGAGTAATTTCAGGGTCTTGCCCCACCCCTCTGAGCTAGAGGAAGAATTACAACCTGGTTTAGTTCCACTGATGTTTACTGTAGATTGGAATATTCAAAATAACCTTTGTAGTAAATGACTCCTTAGCCAGACTTGCAAGTAAATCAGCCACAGAAGAGACAATTAGAAGTTCTCAAGATCCTGCTCCTACTTCCCTAGAGGGCTTAGGGGGTTTTTTCCCTCCCCCATTACCCTGCCAGAGATTTGAGTCCTGGAACAAATACAACTCAGCCCAGGCAGCAGAAACCTGGGCTACCACTTTACCCCTGAAGCTTCTTTTCTCCTTCTGGCATTGAAATGTGACTGTGAGGATGGGAAACAGAAAACCCCGTGCTAATAACCACAGCTCCAAGGGCTGCAGGAGTTGTTCTGGGGGGTTTATCCTGGGGTCAGCACAGCTCTTGGCGGCTGCAGCAGCTCCTCTCTGCCTGTGACAGCAGCACAGGCATGTCCAGGCTCTCCCCACACCTCCCCCAGATCAGTCCTGGGCATCCTGTAGAGATGGGCTCCTTAGGAAATCACTTCTTGGCAGGAGGAGACAAAGAGCAGGGACAGGCAGCTCTGCCCAAAGCTCAACACATGCCCAAAGCAGCAATTTCACACACAGGATGGAAATTTCCTAGTAAAACACTTCCAAAAGTCCACACTAATGAAAAGAAATCCCCTTTGGAGGTTCAGAACTGTTCTAAAGCAACAAGAGCACCTACAAGGCGAGACTGAAGAAGCCAGAACTGGTTTGGTTTTGGTGTTTCTGCATAAATTGCCAACTAAGTTTGCTCCTGAGCCCCGGGTGCCCCAGCTGGTGCTGCACTGCCTGGCACCCCACATCACCCTCTGTGCCCTGAGCTCTCTTTCCACAAGAAGCTCTTTCCAGAAGAGAACACAAAGCTCTGCTGTGGGGAGAACCTGCTGTTCCAACAGGCTGGAATGGGGGCAGTGGATCTGCCCAAACTGCTTCCTGTGGCAATGACATGGACAAAATGCACAAAGAGGACATATCCAAGAGACATTCCAGGCCTAAGGCACAGAGTGGGCTTCAAAACACGTGCAACATCCTTTTCTTAGGGGAAAAAATGCCCCAAACTCCACACTACTGTAAGGCAGCTCAGGGCCAGGCCAAAAGAGTTGCAGCACAAGAGACAGAAGCACAAAACAGAAGAGCAAGAAGCTGTTTTAATTTGGGAAAGGAATTAAGAGAAAACAAGTAAAAGAGGGCTGTCATTTCAAAGGAAACTTCATGCAAGGGAGACAGCACTTCCATCTGATGTACTGAAAGCTGCAAAAGAATTATTTATAAAGCCCAATGACACAGATTCTTCTATTGCTGAAGTGACTAAGAGAAAATGAGCCATTTGCTTTGACAGTTTCACTGTCGGCCTTTGGCATTCACAGACTTTTGATGTCTGGAGTTGGAAACTAAATATTTTTAGATTCCAATTTCTTTCCAGGATGTTCTCACACGGGAAGAAATAACTGAAGTTGAAAAGTTCAGGCCTGTCCATTCTCCATCTGTGAAACTGCTGAACATAAATAGCTGGGAAAGCACATTTACCTGCCAGTGTGAGAGCAAGAGGCTTTCTACAGACTGCAGGGCAAGAAAAGCTGCCCAAAGTGCAACTGGTCCCTAATCAAGGCATCACACGAAGCTCACTGCCCACTAAAAAAGGCAGCCTGACCTCCACTGCAAGCCTAGGTGAAGCAAACCCCACCTGAGCACTGAACCCTGAAAGGCTTCCCCCCCCCCCCCATCTGAAAGTGGAAAGAATCCAGTGAGGTGAATCATGGTGATATCATCTCTGCAGCAATGAAGATAATCATGTGTGAAGTTTCACCAGAAAAGGGAGTGATGCTTGCAGGGTGTTATTTACCACTGGAGTTTTGCCTGCAACCACACCACAGAAATGCAGCTCCGAGCTGGGAATCCAGCACAGGGCTCACACCACACGGTGGCAACGACCTGCTGGCAAAATGCTGCAGCCTGGGGGGAGCTCGAGGGAAGCAGCTCCATCCTGACCCCCAGCTGGATGGCTCCTTGGAAAGGAAACCCCAGATTTTGCAGGGATTATGTTGAAAAATGAATGCTTCCCACTGATTTGCAGGAAAGCAGGATTTCAGGGTACACAGGCAGCATTTCAGGGCACACAGGCAGCATTTCTGGGCACACAGGCAGCATTTCACTCCACACAGGCAGCATTTCATTGCACACAGGCAGCATTTCAGGGCACACAGGCAGCATTTCTAGGCACACAGGCAGCATTTCTGGGCACACAGGCAGCATTTCTGGGCACACAGGCAGCATTTCACTGTGGGTTCTGTTCTCCCCAATTCAACCTGCATGGCTAAGCAGGCAACAGTTTTTGGGAAGTGAAGTGTATGTTGTGATGCAGAGCTGGCATCACAAATAGCCAGGATTCACCTTGGGCGGATGAAGACACTGCAGCTAAAGGGGGGTAGTGATGAAGGAGGGATGGAAGTCAAGCACAGGTTATGGTGGAGGTGATAACCCACCAGCAACACTGAGCAGCCTCCCCCAGGGGGCAGCTGCACCCCTTCCCCAGTGTGTGCAGGGTGAAGTGAAGGCAAGGTTGAGGGGAAGGGGGAGCCTATGTTTATTTTACTTAGGGTTTATGATGCTTATTTTGTTTCCTTATGCTCATTTTGTTTATGCCTATTTTGTTTATGCTTATTTACCTAGGATTTATGATGATGCTTATTTTCTGTGCTTTTATACTTATCATAGAATTTGCTCAGTAGTATGAAATTCACTGCAGCAAAACACACAGTGTCCTTGAAAGGGCCAAGAGGCCTAAAGCTTCTTGGACCAATTAAAACAGCCAGGATACCCGATGATGAATCAGAAAACATGTCAAAAGGACAAGATAAGTCCAATTAGACCAGTTACAGTTGCCAACAGGACTGGTTTAGACCAGTTTTGAGCAAAAGGTAAAAAGTTCACAGGAGGAAGACACTTTACTTCATCCCAAAGACCCCCAGGGACCCCCGCCCTGAATTCCCAGGAGGAACAGCGCACGGGCAGGAAGCAGCAGCACGGGGTGGAGAGAATGGAAATCAGTTCCTGAGGCTCATTATAATAATCCCGCCTTCTCTAAGGAAATAATGTTTATGCATAAAAAGAAAAATGAATATGTATAACTCACTTGCATATAAATCCTTTGTTAACCCAACCAGGGTCGCATGTTTTTGGAGGAGTGATCCCCCAAGCGCCCGAGCCTGGAATAAACGGAGCTCTCTAGAACCTCACTGGGTTAGAGGGGTTTTTATTCCACAAAACAGGGTTACCTTGCCTGCACTCCTCTGCCTGCTGGGCTCTCCTCTGGGCCATCAGCCGGGTGCCCATGTTCCTGCGGCGCCGGGGCAGCCCCTCTGCCCGATCCTCTGCCTGGGGACGGGGCCTGCCCACTGCTGCTGCTGCTGCTGCCACATCCTCCCGGTGCTCCTCATCAGCTGCAGAAAACAAGAGACAGTCCTGCTCAGTCTCAGCCCTCAGTCTCTCTTTCCCTTCTGAGCCACCAAACAGCAAAGAAGCCTGTGATGAATGTCATTGTGATCCGTGTCTGCTCCTGATTCCACACTCCAGTGGGGGATGTCATTGTGCTTCGTGTCAGGGAAAGCCAAATGGGTAATTGGCAGCTCCATAAAGGGAACAAGTTGTTGTTACTACAGAGGTGCTGTGAGTTGCGGTAGAACTGTTTGGTTTCTCTTCTTTACCAAAATAATGTGAGTTATGGTAGAACTGTTTAGTTTCTCTTCCTTATCCAGGTCATGTGAATTATGCTAGAACTGGTGAGTTTCTCTGTTTTCCTACCAAGGAAATACTTGAATTATGGTAAAACTGTTTAGTTTCCCCGAGCCCTTCTCAGGGAATACGTGAATTACAGCAGACAGAACTGACACAATAAAGAAACATCTGCTGGAGACTGTTTAGCATCACACTGTAAAATGTCTATGTATATGATGTGATAAATGTGTGAAGTAACTGGATAACCCCCCACCCTGTGCTGTGTTTGGGATGTGGTTTTTGGGGAATGAGGACTCTGTTTGCTTTCATCAAGTAATAAACTCTTATTCTAAAACCCATTTTGGGTCTGAGACACTGTTTCTCACAACGCCAAAGTCCCTTTCCCCCCACCTTCTTCAGCATTTTGAGTTTTAAGATTTTACTTTCATTTTGTACTCGTGTAACTCAGAAGGGGCTTCATCTGGTTGAAACCTCCGAGCATGAACCCTTGGGAGGGGAACATGTAACTCGTTATACCTGAAACAAAACCCGATGAGCAAATGAGGGTCACAAATCTCAGCTGACAGAAACACAGTTAACACGGTAAATTCCTTCCACCCCCGGGATTTAAACTCCCACAAACACATCCAGGGGCTGACAAGACACCAAAGGCCACTGTGGATTCTCCCTGCTGTTCCTGCAGCTCCTAATTAAGGCCTGACAAATGAGGAATATCTCGACAGGAGCAGCTGCGAGGAAGGAACTGACTGCTTTCAGGCTCACTTCAGAAGTTTTCCATGCAGAACTCTCCGCCAGGTTTTCTTTTCGAAACCTCCCGTTGCCATTAACTACGGCGGTCATGCCAAAACACTCAGATAATGGTAAATTATCACCGTCCTCAGCACCTGCTTTGCATATTCCGTTGATAAGCCCAACTGATATTTGTGGATGTGGTTATTTGCTCAATCCTGCAAAGTATTAACCAGTAAGCCTTAATTCAGGCACAGATTCAAACGCATACCTTGAGGCAGATGATCAGATTGTGCTGTCTTACAGCACCACGATGATGCTCATTTTGCATGCTACAGGTAACATTTTCCTGCAAAGGCAGAGCAGCAGATCCTTACTAAATGACACTGCTAACTGCCACAGATACTCTGCAGAAACTTTTTATATAAAGGTAGTGTTTCCCTTACTAAGTTCTTGAGATACACTGCAATTGAAACCCCCCAGCATCCTGTCAGCTGCAGAAGTCACTGTGTGTGATTCCAAAGGTGGTCCTGCCCAGCAGATCAGCTGTGCAGTCCCAGCACTCACTCATTCTGGTTTTGGTTCCTGTTGTCCTGTGAAACAGAGACTGGTTTGCATTTTTGTGAAAGGGGACTCTATTTATAAGCCATGTATTTATTTCAAACTGTGGAGCTTAACCCTCAACTGAGTGAAATGTGTGAGCCAAGCCCTCCTCCCTGCCCAGTGTAATTCCCTACAGCAGACTTGGGAATTCCTCAAGGTGACCAGTGTGAACAGGGCTCAGAGTGAAGTAAAACCCATGGAATCTGACCCATGGCATGGTCAAACACACAAGGCAGTCACTGGACTTGTCAGACCTCCCTACCATTCACACAACAGTCAGTACAGATTATCATTTGGTCTGAAAAAGGTATGTTTTAATAAAGCTTTTTTACTTCATCCCTCTTCCTTAAATATTTACACTGACTGAAGTTTCTTGTTCCAGTAGCACACAGTGGCTGGACATGGTGTCCAGGAAGACCAATGACCCCTGGTCTGTGCCAGCCCTGGTGTGTCCCAGCCCAGGGCAGTGCCAATCCCTGTGCTGGCACTGCTGGGGCACCTCTGGGACACCCTCAGACAGGAGAGACATGGAGGGGCTGGAGCAGCAAGAGGGGCTGAGGGAGCTGGGGGGGCTCAGCCTGGAGAAAAGGAGGCTCAGGGGGGACCTTCTGGCTCTGCAAGTCCCTACCAGGAGAGGGGAGCTGGAGGGGGATCAGTCTGTGCTCCAGGAACAGAGACAGGAGCAGAGGGAACAATCCCAAGTTGCACCAGATGTTTCATTTGGATACTGGGAAAATTCCTTCCTGGAAAGGGCTGTCCAGCCCTGGCACAGCTGCCCAGGGCAGGGGGGCAGTCCCCATCCCTGGAGGCGTTTTAAAGCCCTGTGGATGTGGCACTTGGGGACATGGGGCAGTGGTGGCCTTGGCAGTGCTGGGGGAATGGCTGGACTGATCATCTCAGAGGGCTTTTCCAACCTCTCTGCTTCCAGGATTCTACACCTTCTGTCTGCCAGGCATTCAGCCGGATACGAATGTAAGTCACTGTATTTCTGCCCATCCTTCACAGGAGGAGGAGAAAATGATCATTTCCTCTGCTCTGACACATCTCAACCTGGTCCTTCGGGGCTCAGTGACTTTTCTACGGGACTCCACCCCCACCATGTGCTGTGACACGCAGAAAGCTCAGCCGTGCTCCTCTCCCTCTGAACGGTGTCACACGGAGGGACGGACCCGGTGGCCTCACAGAACACAGACGAGACACTTAACCATCACTCTGCTTTGCTCAGAATTCTCTCCGAGGTCTGTCCCTGGTGGTTTCCCCCCCTCCTCCTGCAGCACAGGGCAGGGTTTGGCCGCTGCACTTAGAGCACATCCCCTCACTCCCCTGGAGCTGCAGAAGTGGCACCCCAGGCTAATCAGATTAGTCACACAAGGGCTAATTAAGGCTTGATACAGAGCCATCCGAGTGAAAACTAATGACCAACATTACAGAGGTGAGACAAGCGATCCACGAGCTTCGCAGGGTGACAAGCCAAGCTAAATTAATTAGATTAAATCCCTCAAGTTAACGGGCAATATGAATAAAAACAATTCAACAGACGCCTGAAGCTGCACAGGGGCGCGGTGTGTGTTAAGCTGTGCACTGCCCAGTGCCTGGCCCAGCCCTCTAAAACCCAGGGAACTCCTCTTTGCTGGGCACTGCAGCTCTGCCTCCCCCTTCCAGCAGCATCAGCACAGTGCAGAGAATATTTCATTCAGCCAGTGCACAGCAGCAGCTCTGGGACTGGCTGTGTCCAGCAGCTCTGGGACTGTCCAGCAGCTCTGGGACTGGCTGTGTCCCCTTCTTGACAAGAGAGTGAGCAGGATGGTGCTCTGAAAGCAGGAATCTCTCCCAAACTGGGCGTGAAGCACCGGTCGTGTCACTGCAAAGTGAACTCTTTGAGAGCCCAGGAGTTTCAGGACCTGACTTTACACCCCCTGTGTAGATACCTGCCCCTTCACAAAACACTGTGAACTTCGGTGGCTCAGAGCAAAAACATTTGCCTTGAGAAGCAACCCCTCGCCTATCAGGGCATCTTATCTTCGGTTCTATCAGATAAGCCAGTCCAGCAGGGTGTCACCTGGGCTGGCACCCATGCTGGTGCCACTATCCACCCCGCTGGCACCACCCAGCACCTTCTGCCTTCCCATAAAAACCTGGGAAATTCAGCCAGAAAGTGCTTCAAAAAAGCAACAGGTGGAAGTGAGCCCGGCTTCCCTGGGGAGGGGCTTTGGACTCCTGCAGCTCTTCACAAATAGATGTGTAAAAGCCAGAAATGCTACTGGGTTTTCTTTGTGTGTGTGTGTGTGTGTGTGTCTGTGTGTGTGTGTGTGTGTGTGTATGTGTGTGTGTGTGTGTTCTCAGCAGAACAAGTCCAAACATGATCTGGCTGGAAAACTGTGCTGCTCCGAGTGACCTTTCCAAGCAAACACAAAGGGTTTACCTCTTGTGATGCTTTGCTCCCTAAAGAAGGCAAGTCCCGAGCACTTTAAAAAGGCAATTTCCAAGGGAGAGCATAAAGTGAAGCTGCTCCCCCAGTCCCCAGACACTGAGAGGAAAAGGTGAGAGTTCCCACCACTTCTCCAGGTCAAGTATCACAGATTTACTGGCAGATTTACTTCCATTTTCCATGTAAGAAAAAGGAATGGGAAAGCTTGAGACTAAATTCTGTAGCTGTTAAATACACCACGGCCCCAGTGGGTTGGAAAAATAATTTCTGCTGGGTACAGAAAGCAAAGTCATCAACATCAGGTGAAATTCTGTAAAGCACTTTCTCATGACAGAAAACAGGATATTAAGGTAGAAATTAGCTTAAAACCACAATTAAAAAAAGCAAGACCAATGTGGGAGCGTCAAAATGTTAACTCTGAAAAAGATGTTTTGAAACAATTATCCTGAGTGTAAACTATCTTTAACCAAGTTGCTCTAAATCAGTATTAAAGCTTTTTTTAAAAAAATAATTCATATTATTTAAAACAAATGTTTGGGCTTCAATTTAGAACTCTGAATGCTTATAAAGAAAATCCCCCCTCACAAGCCCCACAGTCTCTGCTTTATTTAAGTCATGACAGGAGTCGAGTTAAGGAAACAACATATTTCTCCAGGAAATGCATCCCTAACTTTCACCAAAAGCCCAGGTCTAAGTCATGAGGAATATGATGAAGTTACATCAGCTCCCAAACCTTTCCAAGAGAAAGCTTTAGACCAGGTCTGTGTAAGTAGAGATGTGAGGGAAATGCATTGGAAAATTTAATTATCAGCAAAACCTGCTTTTACCAGAGTTCTTGCCAGCAAAGTCTTGTACTGAATGACTCTCTTTATACTGGAGGTGTGAGGGGGGGTTTTCCTCTTAATTAAAAATTTATCAAAGCTACTCCCCCAAAGGAAAAAAAACAGTACAAAGTCTAACTGCCAACCACCCCTTTTCCTCAAACCCTGTGGTGATAGTGAGCAGGAATTCAGTGTTTGTCCTGGCTAAACAGCTTAATTGGAGACCTGGCAGCCAAACAACCTCCCTGCTCCTGCTGGGGAAGCACAACAAGACTGATAAGTTCACAGCCACATCTGACTTCTTCCCATAACACTCAACTCCCACCCACACAAGGTTGCTTTTCCACCTCAGTGGACCTGGCTGGGTTGTTCACGGTTGGACTGGAGGGTTTGAAAGGTCTTCTCCAGCCTGTGATCTAACCGTGGTCAGCAGGGACACAGTGGCTGTCTGAGGGAGGGCTGGAGGTGCTGCATCACCCTCGGGCACCAGGCAAGCGGCAAAAGGGGCAGAGGAGGGATAGGGGCTTGCCCAACCTCCTGTCTGACAGGCACATCAACCCAGGAGCTGCCAGGGAGCTACAGGAGGGCAAGTCCTGCCTGTCACCTCCCAGCCCATTTCCCTCCCTGCTTGCAGGAGGAGCCCCGGGGACACACAGAATTCCAGGATGGATCAGGCTGGAAGGGACCACAGTGGTCCCGCAGGGTCATCCCAGGGCACAGGGTTGTGCCCAGAGGGTTCTGGAATATCCCCAGTGAGGAGACTCCACACCCTCTCTGGACAACCTGCTCAGTGCTCACATTAAAGAAGTTCTTCCTCGTGTCCAGGCGGATCTTGCTGGGCATCAGTTCCTGCCCATCCCTCCTGTGCCAGGGCTGGGCACCCTGAGCAGAGCCTGGTCCCAGCTCTGCCCCCACCCTGCAGGCACTGATGGACATGGGCATGTCCCCTCTGAGCAGCCCCAGCTCCCTCAGCCTGTCCTGCTCCCAGAGATGCTCCAGTCCCTTTAGCATCTCCACAGGAGACTTACCTCCCAGGAGCTCCATGTCCCTGCACATGTCCCTGCCAGGGCTGGGCAGAGGGACAGGATCCCCTCCCTGCCCTGCTGGCACCGCTCTTCCTGATGCCCCAAAAGATCCCATTGGCCTTCCTGGCACGAGGGCACACTGCTGGTCATGTTGTCCCCCAGGTCCTCCTCCACAAAGCTGCTCTCCAGCAGGTCACCCCCAGCCTGTGCTAGTGCCCGGGGTTGTCCCTCCCCCACATGCAGGACCTGCATCTGCCCTCGTTGGATTTCAGAAGGTTCTTCCCCTCCCACCTCTCGGTCGAGGCTCCCCAAAAAGGGCCGCACAATCCTCGGGGAAATCGGCCCCTCCCCGGCTTGGTGTCCCCGGGGAACCTGCGGAGGTGACACCGACCCTGCCCAGGGCCCAGCACGGAGCCCGGGCAGGGACCAGTGGGGACAGGGCACCAGACCCCAAACACCAGTGGGGACAGGGCACCGACCAGACCCCAAACACCAGTGGGGACAGGGCACCGACCAGACCCCAAACACCAGTGGGGACAGGGCACCGACCAGACCCCAAACACCACTGGGGACAGGGCACCGACCAGACCCCAAACACCAGTGGGGACAGGGCACCGACCAGACCCCAAACACCAGTGGGGACAGGGCACCGACCAGACCCCAAACACCAGTGGGGACAGGGCACCGACCAGACCCCAAACACCAGTGGGGACAGGGCATCCACCA
>VXAU01000125.1:159311-169619 GCA_013399695.1 Formicarius rufipectus
GGGGGCGGGGGGGGGGCGCTGAGGGAGGGGGCGGAGCAGGCGAGTCCGCGGTGGGATCGCGACGGGAATAGGAGCGGGAATTGGGAAATGGGAGGTAAAAAAACCGCCCCTCAGAGTGGGCTTCGTGACTGGGGGGGGTGTGGCCGCCCCCCCTGAGGCGTTCGCGGGTGGGCGCAGGGTGGGGAGATTCGTGAGCCGATACGGCCTCCCTCCTTTCCCATCTCCTGGCGGGCCCTCCCTGCTCTGAGGGTGTCCCTCAAATTTCACCTCTAAGTAATGTCTGCCCTTCTGCCTTTAGGTGTCCTGAGTGTGATAAATGCCATTATGATTCGCGTCAATGAAAGCTAAAAGGGTAATTGCAGCCCCCATAAAAGGAACAAGTTGTTGTTGCTACAGAGGTGCTATAAATTATAGTAAAACTGTTTAGTTTCTCTTCTTTACCAAAACAATGGGAGTTATGGTAGAACTGTTTGGTTTCTCTTCCTTATCCAGGTAGTGTGAAATATGGTAAAACTGGTTGGTTTGTTTCCCTATGAAGGAAATACTTGAATTATGGTACCACTGGTTAGTTTCCCTGGGTCCCTCCCAGGGAATATGTGAATTAATAGCAGACAGAACTGACACAATAAAGAAACATCTGTTGAAGACTGTTTAGCATCACATTGTAAAATGTATATGTATATGATGTAATGAATATGCATGAAGTAATTGGATAAACCCCAACCCTGTGCTGTGTTTGGGATGCGGTTTTTGAGGAGCGAGGACTCCGTCCCATCCAGCCTTGCTGTTTGCTTTCACCAGATAATAAACTTTTACTCTAAAACCCATTTTGGGTCTGAGACTGTTTCTCACACTGAGTGTGGGGCCGGGATGAAGGCCGAGCTGCCCGGCTCAGCAGCGTGCCAGGAATGATGGCCCGGCCTGGTCCGAAGCAAAACGTGCCCCTGACACACTTGGAGAGGCTGATTCGGAGCTGGCCCCGACCCGGCTGGCTTGTAATAGAAGAGTTAACTTTGTTCATAAAATCATCTCTCATAGTTGTAAGAGTTAACTTTTTCAGCTTTCACCTTTTATTTAACAAACCATAGGAATGTAAAGAGACTCCTTATCTATGGCCTTGAGTACCAAGTCAAAATAAACTCTGTATGTGAAGACATGTCCTATCTACAGGTAATTAAAGGAACTCTGCATTCGGGTGATTTACATGTGAAAGGAGGACACCCCTTATCTAAAGGCAATTAGAGCAAAGTCTCCCATCCTGACAATTAACACTTGAAGGAAAACATCCGTCATAGTAAAGACAACTTCAAAGATCAACAAAAAGCAATTTGCAGTCAGCTGTTAATTATCGGCAGAAACATGATTCAACGCAGAGAAACACCAGAGACAAGAAACTGTATAAAACCCCGGATTTTTCCCCATTATGGTGTACGCTTTTGATGGCTTTAGACTGGTCGTGTTTCAGGCTGATCCAACGTTGATTTCCAGCCAAAAGGAGGATTGTCCTCCTGTCTCTCCCTTGTGCTGCCAGCAGTGATCTCTGCAACAGGCCAGAGCAGGCAGCTAATTTATTTTTTCCCCCTTTTTTCCCCCCCTCTGGATTTGAGTTTTAGATCAGAACGAGTCGCAGCACACAAGGTGCAGGAACTTGCAGCTGGAGATGGAGAACAAACTCCCTCCCGTTTGGTTGGTCACCCGGTGTTAGATCAGAAACCATTTTTCAGGCTCTGCCCCAGCCCTGTGAGAGAGAAGTGTTTTGGGTTTGACTCGTTTTCACTTGCTCAGTGGTTGTGAAGTTCTGGGTGATCAAGCCCTTTCTACACAAATGCCTTTAATGTGGCCATTTAAAGGGATCTTGGGTGGGGGAAGTGTTTTAATAAATTGAAAATGCAAATTAGAGGCTCTGGGAGTCTAAAGGCGCTCAAAAGCACCGTTGTAGCTACTGAGCCATTGCTGGGGACTCCACAGCTGCCTGTGCTGCGTCAGGAGCTCGAGATGAATCCAGGACTGTGCCACAGGAAAAAAACAGCTTTGGTGAGAGGTTTGCTGAATTTTAGCGATGGAGAAGCAGGGACCCCGTGGGAAATTCTCAGAAAGGAGCTGAACTGCAGGCTGAAGGTTTTATTGCAACATTTTGTTTTAGTGGTAGTCTTTCAAAATCTTATTTTGGAAATCATTCCTAGAACTATGGAATGGTTTGGATTGGAAGGGACCTCAAAGCTCATCTTGTGCCACCCCTGCCATGGGCAGGGACACATCCCACCAGCCCAGGGGGCTCCAAGCCCCATCCAACCTGCCCTTGGACACTTCCAGGGATCCAGGGGCAGCCACAGCTTCTCTGCCCACCCTGTGCCAGGACCTGCCCACCCTCCCAGCCAGGAATCCCTTCCCAATATCCCAACTAAAGCTCTACTTTTCCAATGTGAAGCCATTCCCTGTGTCCTGTCCCTCCAGGCCTTGTCCCCAGTCCCTCTCCAGCTCTCCTGGAGCCCCTTCAGGCCCTGCAAGGGGCTCTCAGGTGTCCCTGGACCCTTCTCCTCTCCAGGTGACCCCCCCAGCTCTCCCAGCCTGGCTCCAGAGCAGAGGGGCTCCAGCCCTGCAGCATCTCCGGGGCCTCCTCTGGCCTCTCCAGCAGCTCCAGCTCCTTGTGCTGTTGTTCCCAGGGCTGGGGCAGCTCTGCAGGGGGGGTCTCCCCCGAGGGGGCAGAGGGGCACAATCCCCCCCTGTCCTGCTGCCCACGCTGTGGGATCTGCCCGGGGCACGGGGGGCTTCTGGGATGGGGACTCTCCTGCTTCTGACCCACCAACACCACCAACCCCCCTTCATTCCAGGGGTCCCTTTCTGTGTCTCAGGTTGGTCCCACCCTATCTATGTGCAGAGAGGACCTGTCTGGTAGCTTTGGAGGCAAAAGGAGAATGGTGCCTCTACACAACTAAATTCATTATGAACTGGAACTTGCCTCGTGGTTATTTTCAGGGCATTCCACAGACAGTGGTTATTTTATGTTGTATGTAATGGTCAGGACTGCTTGTAAAAGTAAAACCTGACTGAAATGTTGCATTTTCTTCTGCATCTTTGCCTGCAAGTTTAAGAGATGGTGGCTCTTTACTGAGACTTCAGGTGCTGGTTTGGGCTGGGGGAGAATTCATTTTGTTCAGAGCAGCTTGTGAAGGGGCTGTGTTTGAATAATTCAGGTTGGAAAAGTCCTTTAAGATCAAGTCCAGCCATTGCTCCAGCCGTGCCAAGGCCCCCACTAACACATGTCCCCAGGTGCCACATCTGCAGGGCCTTGAAATCCCCCCAGGGATGGGGGCTGCCTTGCTGCCCTGGGCAGCTGTGCCAGGGATGGACAGCCCTTTTCATGGAGTAATTTTCCATAATATCCATCCTAAACTTCCCCTGGCACAGCTTGAGGTCGTTCCCTCTTGTCCTGTCCCTTGTCACCTGGGAGAAGAGACCAATCCTCACCTGACTTCAACATCTTTTCTATTTGACTTCCTTAAAATCCCTTCTGGTTAGAGAACATACTGAACTTTTGAAAAATGCCATGTTCCCTGAGGTTCTGTAGTCCTGTAACACTGCCAAACCCTCGAGAGATGCCTCCAGCAACACTACAGAAATTCTACTTTTTATGTAGTTTCTTCAACTCTGCTGTAATTTGTGCTTTGCTTTGGCTGAAGCAGATGTGGAGAAGCTGGAGGTCCCCAGGTCCTGCTCGTCATTGTGCAGCTGATGGCTTTGCCCTGCAGCCAGCACACACTTGTGTGAGTGATGAGCATTTTATTTGCTTGCATGGTCCCCGTGGCCTCTAATAAGGAGGTAATATTCCTGGTGGGATGTCACCTGCTCCTCTCTGGGCTGCAGGGGGAGCAGATGAGATCTTCCTGTAGGTGTCACCAACATCCCGTGCAGAAACTGAGCTGAAACGACAGAGGGACAACAGAGCCTGAGACGCTCAGGCCAGTTTGGTTACACACCAGAGCCTTCAGAAACACTTGACATCCCTTGGGGTGTATTTTTTAGAAGCCTCTCTGTGTTTTTCCTGATTTAGATCTGGACAAATCCCCCTGGTTTCCTTAAAAACCAGTTGGGAATTTCAGCGGGTTTGGAGCTGCCTTTGCACTGGGCCATGGGAGAAGGTGTGTGAAGGCTGAGGAGCTGTGGGTGGTGATGGAGTTCAGTGATGGCTCCGGAGCGTGACTTGGCCCACTCAGTCTTAGAAATGCTGCACTGTGGTGGGCCCATGAAATCATGGAATGGTTTGGAAGGGACCTTAAAGCTCATCTCATTCCCCCCCCTGCCATGGGCAGGGACACCTTCCACCAGCCCAGGGGGCTCCAAGCCCCATCCAACCTGCCCTTGGACACTTCCAGCGATCCAGGGGCAGCCACAGCTTCTCTGCCCACCCTGTGCCAGGGCCTGCCCACCCTCCCAGGGAAGGATTTCTCTCTAATATCTAATCCAGATGTATTCTCTTTTCTTTTAAAAACATTCCTCCTTGTCCTAGTGAGTCCTTCGTCACAGCAATCCATTTGCAGACCTGTGTGATTTCCTCACCCAGCGTGGGGGCAGCACCTGATTGGGACAGGCAGATTTGGGGGACAGTAGGTGCCTTCCCAGTTTATTCTTTATTTTGACCAAAAGTCAAGCAGCACATTCCCCCCTCAAACTCCTCATTGTACACAGGAGTTACATAGACTCATGGAATCATTAAGGTTGGAAAAGCCCTCTGAGATCATCGAGTCCAGCCATTCCCTCATGTGCTGGTTTAGAGTTAAACCAGTATGAGAAATGAATCCAACTCAGAATGGGATTGCAAGGCAGAATAACAATTTATTAAAATATCATAAAAATACACTGAAACAGAAAAGGAAATTTGTGCCATGAAAAACACCAGATGTACAGCCCAACACAGGGGGGCACAAGCAGAGTGGAGCTCACCAACGCTGTGCTGAGCACCACATGGCCCCCCTGAGTTCAGAGTAAAAAGAAAACAAGGTACCTGCTGGTGACAATGATGGTGACAATCTGGTGACAGTCTCAGTCTGATCGAGGCTCTGCTCCTCCTCTGGATCTGAAGAGAGCTCCCAGTCCCAAAGCCCAGCTTATATCCACTTGGGCTCCGCCCAGTCCCTCCCCCAGGGCAGAGACTTAAACAATGGGTGATTTACTCTGTAAGATAAACAATGGCCTATTTTTGGCATCCCTGATGGGCCATTAGCAGACATGACCCCTCAGGTGGGTGTGGGGGCAGGAGAACTTCCTTATCTCACAGAAGTTCCTAAACACCCCCCTGTGCCCTGAGGGGTGGGGTGTGCCCTGGGCAGCTGCTGCCAATGGTCCATGGTGGGCAGTTGGTGAGAAAAATTACAGAGAGGGTTTAGAACACACACCCACCCAGTGACAAACTGATCCTGGCTATTAAAACCAGGACACCTCAGCATTAACCCATGTCCCCAAGTGCCACATCCACACTTCAAATCCCTTCACATTTATACCCCACCAGGGCTGGAGGCATATCCACTCATGTGAGGATCATCACTCCTTTGTCCCAGAAGAAGTCACCCAGCTGGCAGTGCATCTCAGAGGGTTGGATTCAGGGAGCTCACGGTGGCGTCACGGATCGATGTCCAGTAATGAACTCCAAGTAGAGGCAATTCAGCATCATCTCTGCTAATATAATAAACTGAGTTCACCCAGGAACTAAGTGCATCCTGGGCCCTGTGGCCAACTGGCACAGAACTCCCTCTTCCCCACTTGTAAACCTGCCTGGCCTTCCAGGAGAGAGTGGCTGGATGCAAAGCCCCTGCTGGGAGTTGTTCCTGGGCTGGTGTGTGTGATGAGCCCTGCCTAGGAGTTGTCCAGGAGGGCACATGCTGGCACCTGAGTTAGGCAGGGGGGCTTTCCAACTGTGTTCTCTCACGGATGTGCTTCCCAGTGCCTGGGCATGCCTGGATGTGCAGCATGGATGGAACCTTCAGGTGACAGAATGGATTTAACAGGGACAAATAATGCAAGTGCTGCCTGCCAGCTCCCTCCCACTTGCATGTGGACCTCTGGAATTCTTCCAAAGAGTCATTTATAGATCTGCTAACGAATGGGAATGTTTCTGGATCCGCTCCTTGTGCCAGTGGGGACAAAGGACTTTCCAGGAAGGACTTGGTGGACTGCAGGATCAGACTCTGGGAAGTGTCTGACTCACAGTGCATGTTTATTTAATAGTTGCAGGGCAATGAGCTGGTAACCTAAATGCAGGCTGAGCTCCACCCTGCTGGCTCGTGCAGCCTCTGGAGCTCAGCTCCTCCACAAAGCCTCTGAAGAAGTTTGTGAGACCTGTCCTGCTCTGTCGAGCTGCTGGTGCTTCCTTCTTGCTGCCCTGCCTGGGTCACTTGTTAGAGGAGAAATCAGATGCTTTATTGTTTCTTGAGATAACTGTCAAATTTTCCTTGAAGAAGGAATTGAAATAAAAGGAATGGTCATAATCAAAGTGGAGTCCCAGTTCTTGAAAACAAAACTGCAGAATTAAGACCTGCACGAAAACAAGGTGACAATGTGGCAGAGGAAAGCGAGGTTCTGGTTGTGTTGGTCTGGTCTCAGAGTCACTGAGGGTTTTATGCAAAGAGGACAGTCTGTCAGGGCTCTGCCCCAAGAGCAGAACCACAGCCCTGGGTTTCTCTACCCTCTACACTCCCCTGGAAACCCTAGGCAGCCTATTCCAGGGCTTAACAACCCTTCCCATGAAGAATTTCTCTCTAATATCCAATGTAAACTTCCCCTGGGGCCACTTGAGGCTCCTTCATCTCGTCCTGTCACTTGTTACAAGGGAGAAGAGCCCGACCCCCACCTGGCTCCAACCTCCTGTCAAGGAGCTTGTAGGGGGCAGTGAGTCTCAAAGTCACGGTGGTTGCCACTCTGTGGTGCTTCATGACAGCTCATTTCTGCTCTGAAGGTTTGAGGCTCTGCCCAGGTCCTGCCCCAGCTTCTTCTGGGGCAGCATGTCTGAGTGGGACTTGATGGGGTGAATGCCTGTGTCACGTTAGAAGCTGGGGGAGGATTTGAAACAAATAACGCCAGGAAAGATCTAAATCTAAAATAAAACCAGCCAGGTTAAGGACTTGCTTGAGTAGGTCTGCAAAAATATTGGGAGATGGAGGATGTTGTGCTAATGGGGATTAGAGAAAACAATAGTGGGGAAGTGAAATCCCTACAGCTGAAATTCAGAGGCTTTCCTCTGTGTGGTCACAAAACCAGAACCTTCCGAAGGCTCTTGGGTGAGCAGTGAAGCCACACAAGGTGGTGGGTTTGGATGTCCCTGGTTTCAAGCAGGGCTGTGCCAGGTTAATGCCTTCACCACCTGGTTCAGACCATGGGGCTCTTACTGCACCTCTGCATGGGGGTGACTTCCCAGCAATCCATCTGCGTGTTCTCTTCATCTCTGTTGGCTGTAAACTGTTCCAGATGACTCCTAACCAGGGTTTCTTTGGAATGGCCACATCCCTAGAAAAGATCTGGTGGAGTCCCCATCCCTGGGGGTCTTCAGGGAGTGCTTGGATGTGGCACTCAGTGCTCTGGGCTGGGTGACAAGGTGGGGATCAGTCACAGGTTGGCCTGGATGATCTTGGAGGTCTTTTCCAACCTGGGATTCTCCTCAGGGAAACCATCCTTGACTAACTCCTCTGGGCTCATCCCAGCGTGTCCCAGCACCAGGCAGGTGACTCCTCTGTGCCTGGCATTCTCCAGCTGAAAACAGGAGACACAAATAGTGGCTTTCTTAGCAAAAGTCAATCCTGGGGAGGACAACCAGGGCACACACACAGCGTGGTGATGTTCACAGGCTGCTGGTGCTCTGGGGATCTCCTTCAGAGCTGCTCTGCCTGCCCAGCTCTCCCCTCTCACTCGTGCAGGCTGAGCTGTTTGTCTGGAGCTTTAATGACTTTCCGGTATCTTTTCAAAATGTAAATTGTAACCAATTTGCGAGTCATTAGTGTCGAAGTCTGTCACCGCAGCCCTGCTTTAATTTCACCTGTTCCTTCCTGTGTTTCCATTAGACACGAGGTAATTAAAGTCTATTTGGTTGGTGGCGCCGTCAGCTCCGTTCGGAATAAATGTCCCTCAAAATTTGTGAGCCACCAGACCTGGGTGATGAGGATTTCCAGCACAGATTAACAAAGAATTGTTCTCCTCTCTCCACATATCCACGGGCATGAAGAGAAAAGAAAACCAGAGATGCCAAAAAAACAGTTTGGTTTCTTTTCTGCATGTAAAGAAAAGGGATGCAGTTGTTGGAACCCAGCAACCTCGCTCAGGTTGCCCCAAGAGACTGATGGGGACTTGCAGCTGCAGTGCCATTACTGCTTGAAGGAAGGGCTTTTAGCCACAAAAATCCACCTTTCCAGCCAAGTTCCATAAATCCAGCAGGCTCAGTTGGAGGGCAGACTCCACTTAAATGGGAATGTTGCTCACCGTTCCACAGCCTGATGTCGGCATGTGCAGGTTGAGTCACGGGCTGGATGCAACACAGGAGAAAGCATTTTGATTGTGTCCTGGCTGGATGCAACACAGGAGAAGGCATTTTGATTGTGTCCTGGATGGAGGCTAAGTGGTGGTAGTTGTCCCTGGGGCAGACCCTCCTCTCCTCTAACAGGTTGCCCAGAGAAGCTGTGGCTGCTCCATCCCTGGGAGCGTTCAAAGCCAAGTTGGATTTGGGGCTTGGAGCAACCAAGTGGTCCAGAGGAAGGTGTCCCTGCCCGTGGCAGGGGTGGAACTGGGTGGTCTTTAAGGTCCCTTCCAACCCAAACCATTCAGTGATTTTATGATTCTCTCATTCTAAACCATTCTCAGCATCCCTTCACTCGTGCCTTCCTTCGGTGCTCATGAGCACATGGTGGGATGGGCCAGGGAATCAATTCTGGCTTCTGAGGATCTTTTTATCACCAAAAGATGTGTCTGTGGAACAACAGCATTAGAAATACTGGTGTAACCCTACAGTGGGGTGGTCATCTCCCTTTCAGACCTCTTTGGTGAGGCTGGCCAAGCCCAGGTCCTCTTGCTTTCTCTGCCCTAGTGATGTCAGACTTCTCTGCACTTCGTGTGTCTGTCTTTCTGCCCTGAACATGAACACTTTGGCCAGCTGAGGTCTTGCCTTGGACATTGCACAGTGGGAATGTCCTAATGAGCGTGGTCAGGAGGCTGCAGCACGTGGCAGAACCACAGAGTCATTAAGGCTGAAAAAGCCCTCCAAGATCATCCAGTCCAGCTGTTTCCCCAGCACCGCCAAGGCCACCACTAATCCATGTCCCCGAGTGACACATCCACACGTCTTTGAAATCCCTCTAGGGGTGGGGACTCCAGCCTGTGACAGAGCTGGACAACCTTTTTGTTGAAGGAATTCTCCCTAATGTCCAAACAAAACCCTCCCTGGTGCAATTTGAGGCTGTTTCCTCCTGACCCTTGTTCCCTGTGAGCAGACCCCAACCTCCTCCAGCTCCCTTCTCCTGTCAGGGAGTTATAGAGAGTGAGAAGGTCCCCCCTGAGCCTTCTTTTCTCCAGGCTGGACATCAGGGGAGAGGCAGAGGGAGCTGGCTTGGTGTGGCCTGCAGTGGGGAAGCTTCATGTCTCCTTTCAGCTCCATAATCCAGGTTGTAGGGAAGGAACAACCTGATTCCTCACGGAGGTGTGGGTTGAAGGGATGAGAGGCAATAGGCATAAGCTGCAGGAAGGGGAATTCCATAATGATTTCTAAGGAACAGGATTTTCACTGGGAGGATGATGAAAGGCTGGACCACTGACCCAGAGAGGTGGGGGGCCTTGATTGCCTTGGAGATGTTCAGCTCTCACCTGGAGAAGGAACAATCCAGCCTAAATTTTAATGCACCTCTGCAAATTGCCATGAAGTAGAGCAGGAGGAGTTGTATGTACAGGCAGAGATGAGTTTGGATGCAGGAGCACAGTCCCTTTGGATGCAGGATGCACAATCCCTTTGGATGCAGGATGCACAGTCCCTTTGGATGCAGGATGCACAGTCCCTTTGGATGCAGGATGCAGTTCCTTTGGCTGCAGCCCCTTAGGATGCAGGATGCACAATCCCTTTGGATGCACATTCCCTTTGGATGCAGGAGCACAGTCCCTTTGGATGCAGGATGCACAATCCCTTTGGATGGAGGAGCATTGTCCCTTTGGATGCAGGATGCAGTCCCTTTGGATGCAGGAGCACAGTCCCTTTGGATGCAGGATGCACAATCCCTTTGGATGCAGGATGCACAATCCCTTTGGATGCAGGATGCACAGTCCCTTTGGATGCAGGATGCA
>VXAU01000125.1:183905-195416 GCA_013399695.1 Formicarius rufipectus
GTGAAGGTGCTGGTGGCTCCCCAGAGGGGAGTTCTCAGCCCTGAGTCATTCGTGTGAAGACAGGAAAACTTCCTGATCCCACAGAAGTTCCCAAACCCCCCCCTGTGCCCTGAGGGGTGGGGTGTGCCCTGGGCAGCTGCTGCCAATGGGCCCTGGTGGGCAGGGCATGGGACAGTGACACAGAGGGTGTAGGACACACACCCAACAGTGACAAACTGCTCCTGGACACCATAACCAGGACAGGGGGACACAGGTGATGTGTGGCACCAGCTGTTTGTGCCTCCCTGCCCCTCCAGCGTTTGCATCCCGGGATATTTTGTTCTGCCTGAAGCTTCCCCCACTCACCAGCCCTGAGTGTTTTCTCCTCCCGACGAGATTGTGAAGGCAGGCGGGCCCTTTGCTGGTGCCCAGAGCTATTTTTGGCTGCAGGAGGGCTGCCTGGAGCTCCTTCTAATTGCATAAGCATTTGTATAATTCCCTGGCACAGGATTTCATCCCTGGCAGCGCCGGGCACGCGGAGCAGCAAACGACTCGTGCGCTTCCTCTCCGTCCTTTCTTCTCTCTCCAGCGACGTTTCCACGGGTTTAGTGCCAGGTCAGATCCCCTCAGTCGGCAGAGAACGCTCTGTTTGATCCTCCTCCTGGTTCCTTGAGGAGTTCAGGGCAGACCCAGGAGGATCTGGGAAAAGTCTTTTCCTCCCCCGGCTTGCAGAGAACACGCCCCGAGAGCGGCGGCGCAGTTAAAAAGCCAAAGATCCGGAGAAACTCCCGGGGGAAGGGTTGGTAAAGTGGCACGAGTGGGATGGAGGTTGGGAATGACTCACCCATCCGAAGTTTTGGGATCTCCAACCACTTTGCAGGCAACAGGGACAAACAAACCTGCGGCCACACCTCCCTCCCGGGGGACACACGGGCTGGGGTCACCTGGTGGCCAGTGGATGCAGAGGGAGGGTGGCTCCAGGGAGACCTCGTGGTGGCCTTTTGGTGCTCAGAGGAAAGGTGGGGGACAGCCTTTTGTTGTGGGTCTGCAGCAACAGGAGTAGGGGAGGGTGGTTTTTGAACTGAAAGAGGAGAGATTTAGACTGGATATTAGGAAGAAATGTTTTTATGATGAGGTGGGTCAAACCTGGTGATGTTTGATGAGGTTCGTCTGCACAGGTTGGGCAGAGAAGCTGTGGCTGCCCCTGGATCCCTGGAAGTGTCCAAGGGCAGGTTGGATGGGGCTTGGAGCCCCCTGGGCTGGTGGGAGGTGTCCCTGTCCATGGCAGGGGTTTGGAACAAGATGATCTTCAAGGTCCCTTCCAACCCAAACCATCCCATGATTCTATAACTCTGTATCAGTATTTCCAGAGTAGAATTCTGGAGGTATCTTTAAATGCATGAGAGTTTGGAAAACCATGGCAGGGGGTGGGACTAAATCATCTTCCAGGTCCCTTCCAACCCAAATCGTTCCGTGACTCTGCGATTCTGTGACTCTGGAAATGCTGGGGAGGCTTTAGAGGAGGAAAATGTAAATCTTCCCCTGGGGAACATGAGGAACACGAATGCTCTTTGCAAGCTGGAGTCTGGCTCGTGTTCATCATCTCCTGTGAGCAGTGCTGCCTGGAAGGGCTCCGCTCTCCTTAAGATCATCCCTTTGCTCCCAGCCAGGATATTTTCACTCCTTTCCTCCGAAACTGCTCAACAGGTTGCACAGATCGAAGCAGAGGGAAGGGGTGAGCGGGGGGGGGCGGTGTGGAAGGTGCAGACACACCTCTTCTTTCCTTGGGAACCTGGGAGAAAGATGAAACAATAATAAAAATGGGATTAGTGATCATTAGTGATCGTTGGCACCCAGCAGGAGAGCAGGGAGCCCCATCCTGTGCGGGATCGCGAGGGCTGCGGCCACGCCTGGAGCTAAACCGAGCTCTGGAGCTGCTGCCTCGGGGATATTTTGAGTCCTGTGACAAATTTGGGCTGTCTGTGCAGCGTGTGAGTGCAGTGAGATGATGTTTAATTACTGAGGGGGCTCCCTTTCCCTTCCCCTTTCCCTTTCCCTTTCCCTTCCCAAACCTTCCCCTTCCCTTTCCCTTTCCAAACCTTCCCTTCCCAAACCTTCCCCTTCCCTTTCCCTTTCCCTTCCCCTTTCCCTTTCCCTTCCCTTCCCTTCCCTTCCCTTTGGCTGTGCTTCTGTGTGATGTCCCTCACAACAACTTGTCACGTCAGCCAGAAATGTTGCTTTCTCCCAGCTGCTTCTGCCTGTTGCTGAAGGCAGGCAGATGGAAGGGTGTCTCTGCGGGGTGTTTCTCCCTTCCCTGCTCCCCTGGGCTCCTGGATCTTGCCAGGCAGCAGGTGCTTCTTGCTGCAAACACCTACAGGTGCAAGAAAATAGGCTCTGGTCACACACTCACAGATCTCTCATGTTTGTCCTGTCTCCAAGTCAACCTGGTTTTAAACTGAGAGGGAATTTAGATGGGATACTGGGAAGGAATTGTTGGCTGGGAGGTGGGCAGAGGAGCTGTGGCTGCCCCTGGTTCCCTGGGAGTGTCCAAGGCCAGGCTGGATGGGGCTTGGAGCAGCCTGGGCTGGTGGGAGGTGTCCCTGCCCATGGTAGGGGTTGAAACTAAATCATCTTCCAGGTCCCTTCCAACCCAAACTATTCTGAGACTCTGTGATTCTATTTCTATCACTAATTTGCCCAACCTCCACCCATCTTGTGTCCTGGAGCTCATCCCAAAGCTCCCCATCTTCTCTTTCTTATCTGACTTAGACCTTCCTGGGATGGGTCTTAAGGAAACTCACCTCCCATCTCAGGCTGGTCCTCACACCCTGGTGGGAGGAAGGAAGGGCAGATGCTCTGGTAGAGCAGCCTGGATGCAGGGGGGCACCCTCACCCCTTTGGAAGTTTGCCCCATTGGCATTGGTACCTCTGTTGAGCAGAGGGATTCCACCCCAGATTCCCTTGGGATTCCACCCCAGATTCCCTTGGGATTCCCTTGGGATGAGTATCCTGCTGTCAGGAGAGTTTTCACACAGCGAAATGCTCCCAAATAGTGTTAAAAGTCAGGTTTACCTGTCCAGTGGTGGCAGGAGGATGTTGAGGCACAAATTCAGCTTAGCTTGGAAGGCTCAAACTACAGCTGGATTTTTGGATGTGGAAGTGGATTATAAACAGGCTGTCCTGGAACCTGAAGAAGGTGAAGACAAACCTATAGGTTTGTACAGGAAATTCCTGTATCCAGGGAATATCCAGGATATCCCGGAGCAGAGACAACAAAACTCATGGGAGGAGCGAGGGAGGAAGAGAAATGAGCAGCCACTTTCTCCCCTGGGTTTATCCTCAGCTTTTTTATTTGCCATCTGCTGACACCAACCTAATATTCCAAGGCCACCCTGGGGAAATTTGGGAGGAAGATGAGAAAATCCTGGAAAGCACAGGACCTGCTCTGCCACGCCTCTGCTTCGCTCGTGCTCCAGTGAGTCCAGGCATTTTGGGAATACCCACGCTGGCAGATGTGGTGGGAACTTCAAGTGAGTGGAAGACAATGCCAATTGACACACTTTCACCCGTGGAGAAACTTCTGAAACCAGTGGAAGCTCTGAGGGGAAAAGGGAAGGCAAAGATGCAGCTGGTGATGCAGAGGAGCACAGTGAAATGTCACTTTGATCTGCAGGGTCACAAACACAGAGAGCAGAGGATGAGGAGAACGGTGTCCTCCGCCCACCAAGGGGCACCTTCACCTGGAACTCTGCCTCTGCCCTTGGAAATGGGCTGTCATCATCATGGCCAGACTTCCCGAACGAAGATTTGGGAGGGTTTTACCCAAGCACTGATGGCTGATGAGGCCAATGTGAGATGGGCAAGTCCAGTTGCAGAAGGCACAGCAGAAAGTGTCTGTAGGTGGTACTGTCAGGGTGCGGTTCTTTTGGCGTTGCCTTTTCTCCTCCAGGCTGATTCCTCGTGCAGTTTCAAAGGAGACAGCAGCGTTATAGATTGTGTGTCTCCACGTCTCCCAGTTGGAGGCCAGGGTGGACCACTGATGGTGGTCACTATGGCCAAGGCTGAGGTGTTGTTTCAGGCACTCCTTGTATCTCCTCTTTGGGGCTCCTCTCTTGTGGAAGCCGGTGGTGAGTTCACCACAGAGCACGACCTTAGGGAGGGCTGATCCTCCACCCTGGAGACGTGCCCTGCCCAGCACAGCTGCGTTCTCAGCAGCACGGCCTCAACACTGGTGCCCTCTGCCTGTTCCAGGACAGACACATCAGTCACATGTGTGACCTCTGCCTGTTCCAGGACAGACACATCAGTCACATGTGTGACCTCTGCCTGTTCCAGGACAGACACATCAGTCACATGTGTGACCTCTGCCTGTCCCAGGACAGACACATCAGTCACATAATCAGACCAGGGGATGTTTAGGATTGTCCGGAGGCAGCGCTGGTGGAAGCGTTGGAGGAGTCGCAGGTGGTGGCGGTAGATGACCCAAGATTCAGACCCATAGAGAAGAGCAGACAGGACAATGGCTCTGTAGACACTGATCTTTGGACTTTTCTTCAGGTGTTTATTGCACCAGACTCTTTTATGGAGTTTCCCAAAGCTCTGTCTGCCTTTGCTAACCTGTTGTCAATCTCTTTGTCAAACTTACCACCTGAGGAAATGATGCTTCCCAGATAAGTGAACTGCTGGACTGACTTAAGCTCTGATTCGCCTCTGGTGATGTGGGGGTGATGGAAAACTTCCTGAGGTGCAGGTTGATAGAGACCTTCTGTCTTCTTCAGGCTGACTTCCAGCCCAAAAAGCTCAGCAGCCTCTGCACAGCAGGATGTTCAGCACTGCAGAGCTGTTTCTGTGTGGGCAACGAGGGCAGCATCGTCAGCAAACAGCAGCTCAGGGACAAGGTGGTTTAGGGTCTTAGTGTGGGCCTAAATGGGCTGTACAGGGACTCTATAGGACTGGAAAGGGCTTGTTCCTGGGTGGGAGAGGTGTTGCAGGAAAGGAGGCTGGAGGTGGGATTTAGGAGGGTGAAAAGATCTGGATGGTTTGGTCCAGCTGTTCGGGTGACACTGAGGACATGAGAGGGCTCCTCAAGGGATAGTTGGCAGTAACACCCTCGTGGCGTGTGTTTGTACCAATCCTTGGCTCTTTTAAGGATGAAGAGATGTCCTGTTGACTTTGGAGGCCCTTTGACTGTACATGAGGCAAATGGCTTTGCCTGTCCACGTGTGAGGTCAGTTCTGCTAAAAAGTGGTGGCCTCTGCTACATGTGGCCCCATCTGATCCCACTGTAGGAGCACAGAATTGTTTGGTTTGCAAAACACCTCCAAGATCATCCAGTCCAACCCTTCCCCCAGCACTGCCAAGGCCACCACTGCCCCATGTCCCCAAGTGTCACATCCACAAGGCTCTGAAATCCCCCCAGGGATGGGGACTCCCATGGGGACAGCTGTGCCAGGGATGGACAACCCTTTCCAGGAAGGAATTGTCCCCGATATCCAACCTGGAACAGCCTGAGGCCATTCCCTGCAGGTGCAGGCACAGGGTGGGCTCTGCTGGCACAAGCAGGATGTCCACAACACGTGGCCAGCACTTCTGTTGATCTCCCTGTAGGAAAATGAGCAATTACTTACAAATCCTCTGTGATGAGTGGCAGAGTCAGGAAGGGAAGGGAAGAGAGATGTCCAAAGGCACTCGAACAAGCTCTCTAGGGCTGAGCTGGGGGACACTCCGTAATTATCCACCCAGGCAGGTTCTGATGTGGTGGTTGTGTTAATAATGCCTTTGCTAATTAACTGTGGTTCGTTTCCCTGCCTCCTCTGCGGACAGATCTAACAGCGCATTAGCAAACTTCTGGCTTAATTATCTCCCCGTTTCAAGAGAGCGGAGCGGAGCAAGGCTTGGCTGTCTCACCAGCCTCGGGGAAGTGGGAGAGAGCTTCATCCAAGAGCTCAGGAGGAAAAGACTTCCTTGGCGAGTGCCTCTTTCTGCCAGGTGCAGAGCTGACAGCTGGAGGTGTGCCTGCATCCGAAAAACACGGCGTGATCCGTGTCCAAACCCAGGCTTTATGCATATTTCACACGGCAAGGATGTACCTTGCAGGGAGGATGAGGTTGTATGAAGAGCTGGAGGCTTTTTTTTTTTGCCCTGGAAGCTGAGTGGTCCCAGTTGTCAGGAGAAGAGCAGCGATCCCAGCTCTGTGTCCTTTATCCCTGCTCCCCCTTTCCAGTGCCAGCTGTGTGTCCCTTCTCCCTGCTCCCCTTTTCCAGTGCCAGTTCTGTGTCCCTTCTCCCCGTTCCCCCTTTCCAGTGCCAGTTCTGTGTCCCTTCTCCCTGCTCCCCTTTTCCAGTGCCATCTCTGAATTCTCTTCTCCCTGCTCCCCCTTTCCAGTGCCAGCTCTGTATCCTTGTTCTCCCTGCTCCTCCTTTCCAGTGCTCTGTGAATTCCCAGCTGCAGCCCGGGACAGCCTGTTACAAATGACCTCCCAGAATGACCAAGTCACTCGGCAAAAAAGGGTAGTTTTAATTGTACAGGTAACGAAAATGACAGAGTAACAAAAAAGGCAGCGCTGGGTGTGCCAGAGTCCCCGCCCTGTCAGTGACACCCCGACAGAGCTCGCAGGCTCTGCTTATACACAGTCAAACCACACATATTCTTTATTTCTGGTTAAATGATTGCCTTTTAAATCTCATCATCTGACTCTGCGTGGTGCTTCTTGGTAATCAGGGGTCAGGAAGGACTGTGATATTCTCAGCTTAAATTTTCACTAGAGAGGCTCTGTTGCTCAAGTTCTCTCTCTCTCTCATCTGGGGGTACTTCCCTCCTTATCCTGATGGGTCTGTTTCCCTGTTGTGTCGAGGTACCCGGCTTAATCTTCGTTTCCAATGTATCTCTCTTGTATCAAAAGCCTGCTCAGTCATTAACTTCGTCTTTCTTCTTTTACCCCCTTTTTATATGTTAAACTAAGTTCAATGTCTTTCTTTTAGTTGCTAAATCTTTACGGCGTATCCCGCACCGCCCAGATGTCCAATATTCAAAGCTTTCAGAATCCCACTGAATAATTTGGCAAGCCATCCAGTGTACCTCGTTATATTTTTGACACGAATCAAGCCTGTATTTCTCACAAGCCTGGCCTCAGATGAACGCCAGGGAAAAGACTCTTACATAAAGCTCTTCATCCATAATGGATGAAGATCATCAGCATTCAGGGGCGGCCGCCGGAGCCTTTCCGTGGCCTCGCCTACAAATTTCTCCAAGAGGCCACAAGCTCCCGATTTAGCTCTGCACAGGGATTAGAGAGGAACCCGGGAATTCTGGGCTCCCTCCTGCCCAGGGAGTCTCCATCCTCAAAGGCTCTTTTAATGCAATCGAGTCCTTTTTAAACAGGAAGATGATATTTTGGTCTGGGCACACCCAAGTCCAGCCCTTGGAGAGGCTGGATGTGGGACGGCAGCTGGGAATGATGGTGCAGATAAAGCCACCGGTGACAGGAGGTGCTGGCTCTTCCTCCTGGGTGCTCAGCTGCTGTCTGGTCACATGGAGACAAGTTTCAGGCCTGAAATGTCCCTTTATGGTGAGATTTGGGGGTGGAAGAGGATTCCAGGGCTTCGTCTTGAATTGCTCAACTTTGAGAGCAGGGTGGAGAATCCCTGATTTTTCCCGTCTTCAAATCTCTCCCTGCTGGTCCAGCTTTGTAGGAAGAGGCATGATCTTCTGTTAAACCAGCTGGGAAAGAAATCAGAGAGGGTTCTGGGTGGGTGCTGGGCTTTGAAAGAGAAGCAGCAGGTCTCCAGCTGAGACTGCTTGTCTGGTGAGAGGTTGGCACCTCTGTAGGGGCAGGTGATTGGGACCAGCAGAGGAGGGAACGGAGGGGAAAGGGAAAAGAAAAGGATATTCAACAGGAGAAAAAGGATGGTAGAAGAGAGGGAGATCACAGTGAAGGATGAACTGCAGAGTTTGTAGCTTTTGGTATCCAGGAGTTATGAATTTCAGTTCCTGAGTTCCATCGGGCCAAGCAGTGGAGAGTCAAATAATTCCCTTTAAAACCTATCACGGATAAGACATCAAATCATGGAATCCCAGCCTGGTTTGGGTTGGAAGGGACCTTAAAGCCCATCCAGTGCCACCCCTGCCATGGGCAGGGACACCTCCCACCAGCCCAGGGGGCTCCAAGCCCCCTCCAACCTGCCCTTGGACACTTCCATTTTTTCTCCCAAAGAATAAGACCAGACCATGAAATCCCGGGCTAAGATCCCAACACTTTTGGACATTAGGAAGGATTTTGGGCATCAGGAGGAATTTGGTGCTGGAAAGGGTGGTCAGGCTCTGGAAGGGGCTGCCCAGGGAGGTTTGGAGTGCCCATCCCTGGAGGTGCCCAAGGCAGGAGTGGCCGTGGCACTCAGAGCTCTGGGCTGGGGGACATGTGGGCATCAGGTACGGGGTGGGGTCCGTGCGCTGGGAGGCCTTTTCCAAGATAAATAATTCTCTGATCCTCTGATTTTATGCTGAGGTCACTGTGGATAAGGGCAGAGTTGGAGCCTTGGAGGTGTCCACCATGGATTCAGCTGCCCCAGCTCGTTCCTGGTGTTTCCACATGGACCATTGCAGCAGAGCAGACCCAGCACAATAAATTCACAGCCTCCTCGACTTCTCTCCATCACTGAATTTCACTGAAGCCCTCAACAGTGCTGAGCTGCACTCAGAAAAACTTGATTTTTAACAGACAGAGGAAACAACAGAGGAAAATTTGGCTGGAAAGGCACTTGACATCTGCTCTGCAAGACCCACGCATGGAACGGGGGCACGGACAGCCGTGGGATTGGGTCTGGAGATTAAAAATTCAGCTGGCTGTGCAGAGCCTGGGGCTGTTAGAGCCACTTCGAGCCTCCTGTGACCCTTTGTCTTGGTTTCCTGGGTCCCCCGGGACCGATGGCAGCTCAGCTTGCAGTGGGGAGGGGAGGCACCGAGGAGTTTGATGACTGCACAGATGACCTGGGGCTTGTCTTCCCTGCAGTGATGGCTTTCTCATGGGACCTCTGCTGAGCTCTGCCTCCTGTGGCTGCAGAGATCTCCTCCAAGGGCAGGTCTTTTCTGCAGCTTCAGCTCCAGCTTTTGCTGTTATCTCATAGCTGCTCCTGAGAGCAGTTCAGGATGGAGCAAAGCTGGAGAACTGGGCAAGGCTGGGGGGTCAGGAAAGGGGGATTAAAGACAGGGACACTGAGGTGGTGGTGGAGAGTCAGGAGGAGTGGTCCAGGGGTTCCTCCAGGGGCAGAAATAGGGATGATGGGGTGGGAAGAGGCCGCATTTGGCCAGGCTGGAGCCAAAATGCAGAAGGTGGCAGGGTGCAAATGCCAAGGCAAAAATGGTCATAAAGTGGTGTTGGATTTGGTCATGAGGTGGACATACTGGCACAGTCCTCTGAGCCACCACAGATGTGGATGCCCAAGGCCAGGACACAGAGAGACTGGGTTTGAGTAGGCAAAAAGCCTCAGTAGATCTGGGCCAGAGTTTCTGCATCTCAGATCTCCATCTGTGAGGGATGAAATGCTTGTGCCATCGACCCTTCTTAAGAAGAGCCCAGGAGATGAATCCCAGCTGCACCACAGGCTGGAAAAACAAAGATTTGGGCTGCAAGGAAAAAAAAAAACCACAAAAAAATCCCCAAGCAGCAAACCCCATTATGCCCAAAGCCCAGAGGAAGATGACAATTTGTTAGATGAAATCCACCGAGGTGCTGGGAAGGGAAAACAAAGCAAAAACCCCCAGTGCTCCGGAGCTTTTGAGATGCGTTTTTGCACAAGAGCTGCCTTTTGAAATGTAAAAGGCACTGAGGGATTCTCACCGGGAGCCTCGGTTATATTCACACGAGGAGCTGAAGGATTCTCCCTCACCACTCGTGGGGAGATGAAAGCAGAAGCACTCGCAATCTTTTATTCAGGAAGGCAGGAGCAGTTAAGATGATTAACTGTTCCCTGAGAAATACCGTCCAGGACGGTGCTGGGTTTATGTCCAGCCCAGGAATGAGCTGCTGAGTTGTTTTTTCCCAGACCTGGTGTGATAAGGGTGGCCGGGCTGGAGGGGGAAACCTAAAATATGTGATTTCATCTATTAATGTCAAGGATTTTCCTGAATTAGGGAGACCCAGAGGAATAAAAGTTTGCTTTTAAAGTTAATGCATCGCTCGTAATGAAGATGTTCTGCCGTGCAAAGGAGCGGTGAGCTGTGCAAACACAGCATCCATCACACCCAAACACGGGCTGCGCAGGGCTTTGCTTTGCTCTTGGGTCTTGTTTCCGCCCCTAAATCACTCCAAATAGGCCAATTTCCAGTCTGCTGTCCCCACAGGTCTGTGGTTTTGAAGTGGGAGGTGCCGAATGGAGCTCCTTTGGCACAGAGTGTCTGTAAATGTTGGGAGAAACAGGGCAACCCGGACCCACAACAACGGAGATTTTGATCCAAACCTCGTCCCGAGTCCATCCTAAGGTGTGCAAAATAACTAAAATGAGGTCATTAAGCCCTGAAATAACACTGAGGAACATCCATGGGCATCAGCCTCATCTCTGGAGGAGGTTCCTAAGGGCACATCTGGGTGTTTATAGGACTCCCTCTGCTCAACGAGAAACACCTGGTGGGGAGATGCATCTCTTCGAGATTCTGACCCTGAGCTCCTTCTGGGGTCCACTGAGGGGAAAAGTCACTGAAAGGACGATCTGTTGGCCTTTTGGTGGGTTTCTTACCGTGCCCAGGAAATGAGGATTTGTCTTTGTTGGCAGTGCAGGTGAGGCAGAGGTGGCCAGATGAGATGGAGACACTCGTAGTAAAGGTACCTGGGATGAGGCAGAGGGATCCTGTCCCTCAGCAGCCCCTCTGCCTGCGTTCCCAAACAGCTCCTGAGCCCAAAATTTGATGGAAGAGATGTCATCTCAAAGACCTCTTTTTTTGGGGGGGGTTTCCTTTCCTTTCCTTTCCTTTCCTTTCCTTTCCTTTCCTTTCCTTTCCTTTCCTTTCCTTTCCTTTCCTTTCCTTTCCTTTCCTTTCCTTTCCTTTCCTTTCCTCTCCCTCTCCTCCTTGTACTAAAATTCAGCCACAGAAACCCCTGACACCGTGGTTGCTTGTCCCTGGAGTTGACTTCCCGGCTTATTTTTTGTGATTAGGGAGAGCAGGGCTCTGCAGGAACTGGAGACAGCGCGGCGTGACTGGCAGGGCGTGGGAGACGCGAATCCCTAAATCTGTGCCGAGCCAGAACCGCTCGAGAGGGTTTGTTGGGTTTTTATTCCCTCAGCTCCATCCCGAGGAACAGACAGCACAGCATTTTTGGGGGGGCCCTGAGGGCTCGAGGAAACCACTTGCTGTGTGTTGTTTTCCCAGAGCGTTCAGGGACAGGGAATTGTGACTGAAATGGGGATTCTTGGCTGGGGGGAACGAAGTCCTGGGGTGGAAAGAGCCCTACGGGGTGTGGCGGCATCTTTTGAAAGGACACCAAATGGGAGGGGATGGATTTGAGTGGGGGGATGGCCTTAAGCTGAAGAAGGGTAGGTT
>VXAU01000128.1:5982-31444 GCA_013399695.1 Formicarius rufipectus
TTAACATAAAAAGTTATTTGAACAAATTCTCATGGCAAGATTAAGAAAAAACAGAAGAAAACCAACAATAATGAGAGAAGGACAGGGAATCACTCACGGTAGCCTGCTGTTTCTCTGCTTTCTCAGCTGCCTCATTAAGCTGCTTTTGAAAGGCTTCCTGGAGATTTTTCATTTCTTCCCTAGTTTGTTGAAAACACAGAACACAAACTTCAACACAAGTGTCCATCAGGAAATAATTCTTCAGATTCAAGAAAAAGCACCTTTAGTTATTTAGAGTGGCAGATAGATGTACTTTGTCTATCAGTCTTTTAAATAAAATCATAATGACCCCATGAATTATAGTGCAAGCACAAGATAAAAATTACCTATCATGGAAATTGGCCACTGTTTGTATCTGCTGTATAAACTTCTGTGCAAAACATCTGTCAGTGTATAATTTCTAGCAAAAAGGATTGTCAACAAAAAAGTGAGGAAAGTGGGCTACTGAAAATGCATTGACATGAAGCCATACTATTATCAATAAGAACTAGTTTATATCTGCTTTAAAATAAATAAATAAAACATGCTCTGATAAAATTCAGTCTTAATTCATCTTGCACTTTTTAGAGACAAGCAACACAAAATTCAGCAGAAGATTATAGAATACAAGGGGAAAAAAATCAAACCAGCATAATTCCTTTGACTGGGCTTTATTTGAAACCAAAAAACCCGTTGCATTACCAATGTAGAGAATTTCTCCAAATTGCAATAATTTTCTATTCACAGAATGCAACACATTTTGGAGCTGTAGCAAAGTGGTAGAGTAACATATTTCAAAACAGTTAGTACAGAACAGATTTAACTGAAAAAGTGATTGAGCAGCATAAAAACCAATACACTATTAGCACAAACAGATGCCATAATTTCCAAATGTTGATGAAGCACAGAAAGAATAAAACCTGGGGTATTATAGTAAGTGATCGAGTTTTACTTGCAACTTGGAAATCATTAAAGAATTTACACATAATGAATTTTTTTTTTTTTAAATCGAATTTGAAGTTAGCAGTACAAAATTTACTTACACAAGCTGAGATTCTAGCACTCTAAATTTTACTTTATCATTCATTATTGTAGAGCATAATCAAAGCAGAGCTCAGATCAAATGCAGCTCATGTTTGTCCAAAGAAAGATCAGAAAACTAATATACTAATATTGGGCTAAATTTTGAATTTTGGTTTCAATAATAAATAGATTTGAGCATAACACTGTGTTCACCATTCTTCATTTACTGCAGATGAAATACTGTCTGAGGCTTCTGGCACATTTTTAACACCTCCTTTGCACACTGAACTTTTATACCTCTCTAGAAATGAAATACAGTAAGTCTGTAAACAGCTGGCAACAGCAGTAGCTCCATGGCATTTCCTTATACTATACTGTAAAAGTCTTTCATTTTCTGAAGGAGGGGGTGGGATGCTTAGCAGCAGATGGCACTGATCTAGTCCCTATCTCTGGGAGCTGCTTTTGTGCATTATACTCAGTGGCAGAATCCCCAAGAAGCAAAAGTCAACAAGTATTTTTGAGTGGACCTTGAGAGACTGTAAGTGATGATTTAAGGATGAGATTAGAAAGAACACTTGTAGTACATTTTCTCTTATCAGACTCAATTTTCCCATCTGCAATGAAGATCTATTTACTAAATAGCCCATTAATACTTTTAATCAATAAGTCAATTTCATAAAAGAAGGTTGCTCAACAATCAAACCACCACAAAGCTACCTCCATACATGATGAAGGATGGACTCAGTGTCAAGGACAGCTATGATACTGAGATGTATGCCTTCAGTCACATCCAAGCCACGTAAGTGTTTAAATAGGACATTACCTGAAGTCTTGCCTTTATGACTTAATAAATTTCTCTGGAATACCTGAAATATTCTTATGTATTTGACCCTTTTCTAGCACAGTAAAAATAAGAACCTCTATTAGTATTTTATTGTGGATCTTGCATGTTGTGTATTGAAGACTTGAAGGTCATTTGCTCACAATGATTCTCTACAGCAATGCAATTTCATAAGTAATTCTATTAAATACAATATAGACAATAAGATGGTCATGGAATTTAATTATTTCATGTCTAACAATGAAGGAAATACAAAATTAATACATTTTCTTACTAAATGCTTTTACTAAGGAAAAATATGAAGTATAGATGCATTCATTATATACTATTTTTGCAGCAAAATCAGTCACTGTATTAGTTTTGTTTTCTTGTTATTAAAATTGTACTGATGTTGGCATTTGTTGGTCTGAATTCCAATAATTAAGAGACACAGAACGATGACACTTACTTGCAATGAAGCACTAGGAAATATGAGACTAAGGACTAGGCTGGGAATTTGCATTCTCAGCCATGGCAAATCATTATTTTTAAGTGCTCAATGAATAATTTGAAATTAATATTTCTGTCTCTTACCAACTCCCTTCCTCACAGATTACCCATTGCAAGTATTCCTATGTTTTCACAATGACTAGTGATCTGGAGTGCATACATGCATGAACATTTAATTAAAGAGGCCTGAGTAAATATATATGATCTCTAAATTCAGAGATCAAGACACTTTAATAATTTAATCTAAAAATTCTGATTCTATTTTTAAAGGAAAATTTCATGACTAAATCTTCCTGAGAGATTCAAAATGCCTTCTTTTAGCAGATATATTTTCCTAATATATGTCCAGTATCAGCAAATCTATAATTTGTTTCAAAAAGAGCATTCTCTTCCTTTATTTTATTGTTACCATCAGGAGACTCTGGAATACAGTCTATAAAGCAAATGGAAAGGTGACATTTACTAGACTGAGAGTTTTCAGTCAGAAAATGGGAAGTGAAGGAAGGAGGTGAGGGCCTTACCTTTGCTTTTGTCCCAGTTCCAGAAGTTTCTGTACATCATTTTTGGTTGATGCATCATCATTTTTCAAAGACTGATAGCAATGAAAAAACTTTATTACCAAAGAGATTTTTAATTATTTGTCTGTGAAATTATTAATTTGGCTGTTATTAATAAAATGCTCCTGGTGAATTACAGACATCATCACTTACGAAAAATGGACAAATAGGCTGACTTTACTGTAACTAAAGCACAGCTAACTGCACGCAGCTGTTTTTCAAATATTAAAGGAAAGCTAATAAAATAAGTAAATTTAGAAATAGACAATTTACTGAAAGAGTTGGAGTTGTATGAAGAAGGTCAGTGTGTACATACAGAAGATAACACTACTGCTCTTTGCTCATATCTGGATGTCCACAGTGCATCTGTATATGAGTCTAAAATACCTCATAGTGTAATTTTGCTGAATACTACCTTCAACTGTGCTGCATTCTAAAATAACCCTTCTACATGGAGAAGCATATGTCCATACAACGAAGTAAAACTCTATAATAACAGACTAAGTACTCAATGACACTCCTCCAAAAAAAACCCACAAAAAGTCCAAAACGCCCCACCCAAATAAAAACCAACCAACCAAACAAAAAAAACCCCACCAAACAAAACACCCAAAAAACCCCAAAATACAGAAAAGAAAAACCACAAAGATCAAGGAGTTCACATTAATTAAAAACAGAAAAGTTTGGAATATAAGACAATTTAACATAACAATATGATACAGCACAGTACTGATATACAGCACTAGTATTCTCCTGTGAACAGATACAGTGCTTTTATTTTTCCCATCTAGCTTACATCAACATGAAGATAAAAATGTATTGTCAGAAAAATAGTGTCCTCTAAAATGGCAGGAAATACAGGACAAATCTAAACTGATAATGAGTAAGTGTTTTACCACACCAACAGACTCTATTTGGAAAAGACAGGTGCACTCTCAGCTGAGTATCTGGTGATTTCAGGACCTCAAATGCAGAGCAGCATTTTTAATCTACATGTCATTCTGAGGAGCTGATTTCAGTTCAGTTAGTGTACTGCCCTTTCAGTGTACCCATGATACCCAAAAGTTAAATGCAGAGATGTCACTGCAGGCTCATCTAGCACACTTTGTCAGCTGAACTTATAAAGTAATGTCCTGCAGTAAATCCAGTCATTCAGTGTAGAAGGTATGTCAGGAAGGTAAACAGAGCAGCTAAACAATGCTTACTGTGTGGAACTCAGAAGCAAAGGTCCAACCTGCAACAGCAAAGGACATCCTTTGTAGTAGCTGCCAGGACAAATGTCTGGCAAGTTCATTAATATAGCCTATTTTATGTCCTTCTCTTCCTATTACTATGTTCTATTTTCATATTTTCTTTATTTTTATTGAGTAGACAAAGGTCCCAACTCATTAGGATAAAATTTTCAATGAAATCATCAGGTTTATGTCAAGTACAAAATCAACATATTTAATGTTTAAAAAAAAAACCCAAACAAGAAACATACATTTTTTGTAATTAAAAGGTAAGAGTAAGAACATGTTAAGTAATTCTATGGAAACTGAGATGGAGCCTAACCTGGAGATTTACTTTAATTCCTTGAAGTTCTTTAGTAGTCTTTAACAGTTGGTGAAGTATGTTGCTCCTTTCTTTAAAGACTTCTTTCAGTTGTCTTTCCAGTTCTTCATATCCCTGTCTAACAGAGAAAATAAAAGCAGGAGATCATCTCAAAGCATTAGTCAATGCATCTGAAAACAATCTCAGTTCACACAAATTTAATTAATTCTAATACCCTTTAGAGACTTCAAAATAGACTGTGTTCCACTATTCATTTATATAACTTCTCCTAACACAGATAAATAGATGTTTTATATGTCAAAATGTTGTGCTGCGTCTGAGCGTGCAAATTATCAGACTCAAACACTGCAAATTATGCATTGTCTGTGATAAGCAGGAGAGAGGTTGTATTTAGCATGAGTGATGGTACACAGTGTGATATTTTTCCTACTATAAAAGATATATCATGCAAGAAACAAAGCAAGACTTCGGTAGTATGTAGTTTTGAGACATCCAGGAATATGAAGGAAGAACAATTCAGATCTATTTTAACTTTGTAAAGTTTAGTTCATTCCATAATTCCTTCTCACTTAAACTTCCTTATAGTATAACCTAGAACTGACAAATATGCTCAGAGGAATCAAAACTACTTATTAATTAACGGATGAGTCAACATATTCAATCCTTCGCAAAATGGTAATTTTTACTTGGAATGTAGTAACATAGTTTTCATAAAATCCACAATAAAATAAATCCAATTCATATTGCTTTACATTGAAGAAAATACAAATCCCATTCTCATACTCCACTTCCAAAAACAAAGGTAAACATTACAGTTAATGATAAAACATTATACTTTTTCATTAAAATTGTTTTGAGGAAGATCAATCAGTTAATTGATATATCTATTCTTTTAGAACTCACTTTTTTTTTCCTTTTTTGCAGTACTTCTGCTTCTAAAAAGGGAGGGGAAAGAATCTGAAATTTGCAACACATCACTAGTATTTTATTATGGGATCCAAGACCTTGAAATTAAGCAGGAATCTTAACACTAATGGATTTTGAATGGACACGTTAGTAAATAAAATTAGAAAAGCAAATTAAATTTGCTATCTAGTATCAGTATTATCTACTTTTAAAATAGTTCAGAAAATATAACAGATTTACGGTATGTATTGATACAGGGAGATGAACAGGTTGAGAGCAGCCCTGGAGAGAAGGACTTGGCAGTGCTGGTGGGTGAGAGGCTGGACAAGACCAGCAATGTGCAATTGCAGAGCAGAAAGCCAATTGTGCCCTTGGCTGTATCCAAAGCAGTGTGGGCAGTAGGTGAGGGAGAGGATTATGTCCCTCTGCTCTGTTCTGTTGAGTGAGACCCACTGGAGCACTGCACCCAGCTCTGGGTTGTCAGCAGGGAAAAGACATCAACCTCTTGGAGTGAGTCCAGAGGAGGGTCATGATTCTATGATCTGCTGAGAATAATGTATATAATTTTGTGGTCCAGGCTTGATTTATTAACAGGTGAAATAAAAATCACAGTCAGTATGTACTTGACTATAGCAGGTTATGACTGCTTAAGCAGACTTCAGTGCCCAAGCTATTCTAAGTTTAATAGGCAACAAAACATTAGCAGTGTTGGTGTATTTTATTTGGTTTCTACACAGTACCTAGAAAAACAGGCCCTTTGCATCTATTTCATCTGATTTTTTTTTTTTTTTAATGCACTGACCATAAATAAATCAAAACAACTTGCACCATTTTGGCAGACTCTTGGCAGCGTAGAATCAATGACTCATCAGGGAAAAGATGCAATTGTCAGCTCCCATCAATAGGTAAAAGAGGAAAAGGAGAGTTCTGAAAAACTGCAGCTGAATTCAATATTCAAGAATCATCATGAACAACATGATACTGAAAAAAATTACCCAAAGACAAAAGCAAGTGGTATTCATCCACTAAAAAGTGCACAGGCAACAAAAACCAAAGATCTAACATCATGAGGAAGGACTGTACAGACACTATAATTTACTTCACACAAAAATAATTCCTTCTCCCAAACACACAGATAAGTGTGTTGAGCCTTTTTCCTTCTTTATTGTTATTCACTAGGCACTATATCTAAGCAAAGAATCCTAACTGGATTTATACAGCTGTAATATGGAACAGACATTTTCTGAAAAGGAAATTATTAAACTCCTTACAACTATTCAAATACAGACTGTATAAATATAGACTTATCTTCTGTATGTAGAGTTGATTTTTCAGACTAGTTCTACTGGATTTAGTCTTCAAATTTAGCACATGAAATTTTTCTTCTTCTAACTGTACTGTTTTCAGTGCTGATATTCTTTATCACTTATGTCCATTATACTGATGCTTTTGGCCTGATTTTCTGTTGCATATCTAAAACTTTTAACCAAGACCTTAGTGTTATTAGCCTTAAATACAGCACTGTTATACTAGTCCCCTCAGATGACCATAAATGCCATTTTTCCAAAATCTCTTATACAGTCAGGTTAACATTTCTGTTGCAGCTAGTTGTATAACTTAATCCTATAGCTGCTTTGGAATTGTACCTTTAATTTCGCTATTTGATTAAAAAAAATAACATAACAACATCATGACATCTATACAAAATTATAGAAAAACTATTTCTGTCCAAATCATTATCTCAGTTGATAGAAAATAGAAATATTTCTGCTTTACTGGACAAAACTGTCAATGAGTGTTCTCTGAAAGTCTACTTCATTGCTTAATTATTTAGTTCAGTAAACTTCATTGATCAACTTTACTCAATACAAATTTAATCAATACTGCTTTCAGCATATTTATCCAAAGGAAATTTGAAGTAACAAAATGTAAAACAACTGGTGAATAAGTGAACAAGTGAATACAAGTTATATAAGTATCTCGGAAACAAGAGAACAGGCAATTTAAAAAATCTGTTAGCTTGTGAAACATTAAAGAGATGCTGAAGGAAAAAAAATGTTAGATTTTAAAGAAAAAATGTGCAAAACAAATGAAAGGGACATAAAAGCAAAAATATTGCTAACTGTGTAAGATTCAATCATGGAAAGTTATCCAGTAATAGCTCTATGCAGAAAACACTGTACTATGTGGCAATAGTTTGTGTCTCTCCTTTCATAAGATGACATGGAGAGCTCGTGCTTGTTTTTGTTTCCCTCAAAAATGTACTGAAACTGATTTATCAAAAGTGATACACAATAAGTAACAGCTGCTCTTCTCATTGGACCATATTGATTTTTCTCTCTATAAAGTCTGTAAGAAGTCAGTCTTCATACAACCAAGCTTAATAAAATTTAAGTGCCTAATAAAAACTGACTGTGATATTTATGGTTTGACCATTCATCAGTTATAGATCTGAAGAAGGAGAATAATGTGTGAATGGATAGATTCTGATGGATAACATGATGATCAGTCAAACAGGTAAGCTTTATTTTTTTACCTTAGATTTAATTATGTAATTTCTTAAAGATAAAAAATTTCATGTTCAAAATAAACATTTTAGTGCAACAGAAATACTTATAAGGAATACTTATTAATCACCACATCACTCATTCATTTGGAAACTTATCTTACTTGATGAGATTTGAATCAACTCTTAATTAACCTTTGGTGTTTTTCAATTAACATTTCTATTTCAGACAATACTTAACATTTATAATAAAACATTCAGGCAATTTGCCCCCTTCTTTCTATCATTGTTTACTCATTCAGTGCCATCCCAAATACCAGATTTCATAATTCTATTCTGACTATTATTTATTTCCAAAGTAAGAATTCCATTCAAAGGATGTTCAGGAATTGAACTGATATTTGAAATCTAGGGACAACTTACAAATCCTCTGAATTTGTCACCCAAGAAAAATAAAGATTATGAAAATATTTAGACCAGATAGTCTGTATGTATTCTCATATCTCCAAAACTGTGCTCCTGCACATTAAATGTGCAGGGATTTACTCACACTAGGAAAAAAGATTACGACCAAACTGCATATAAATATATTTAATGTTAAGTAACTTACTTAAATAGCTTACATCAGTTGGTTTCAAGCCACAATCAACTTCCCTCTTATAATGGCCTAGTCTTGAGAGAGCTAAAAATAGTAATTTAAACCAGAACTTCGGACAATTGAGCTTTTTTTTTTTTTTTTTCTGGTACTGGACCTTGGATAAAACAGATAGAGTCTTGGGAAAGATCCTACATCCTAGCATAAGTACTTGCCTTCCATACGGCACTCAGAAGTAGAAATGAAGAACAGTTGCACTGTGAGAAATACATAGGTTTTAGTAGAAGTTAGTTACAAATTCCCACAATCAAAGTGAACAGTAGCCAGTCTTTCAGGAGAGTGTAAAATAGACACTTCTATTTTCCACTGCACATTCCAAGAAGGTTAGAAAATTAGAATAATTTATGTAACTCTACAGCAATTTAAAGGGTTTATTGATTTAGTTTGCACCTGAACTGTAAAATGGTTTTCTCAAGGGCAACCCTTTTACAGAGATGTATTTTGCCTAGTAGTATTTATACACAGATGTATAACTAGCAAATATGCATGAAAGATTTTAATTATAGCAAATGATAGTATTATTAGATATCAAAAAGGATTAGTTGTTTAAAAGGTGAAAGCTATGTTAACATGTGCATTTTAAGATTTGTGCTGACTACAAAATCTGGGGTATTAACTTTCTGATAAGTCTATCCTTTGTTCCCTGCCCTGTGAGTGATTTACCATTCTGAAAAAAAACCCCCAAAACATCAGAAAGTAACAGCTGCATTTTCAGATCAGTTGTTCCTTCCATCTTGTGCACTTTCTTCTATGAAACCAAGAAAGGAATTATACACAAGGGAAAAAGAGCCTTTAAATGTAAAAGCAGATATATTTCTAAAAATGCACTGAACCAATATAAAAGGTATTTCCTTTTATATTTCTTTTTCCTGGGTATCAAAATGAGAACACTTGAAAACTTACAAAAACATGCTTTTCTAGTTATATGTACTATTCATTAACATGGGAAGAATCTTCTATTTATTTCAAAAACTTCAGAAAAGCAGACATGATACAGATCCTTGATATTTGCACACTGTTGAATTTATAAAAAATGTCTGCACACACAAAATTATGCAATCCTATGCATCTCAGGAATAAAAAGTGATATTTGTGATAAAAATCTTTGGATTAGTCATAATTCAAACTCCTGTGTATCACACACCCACTTGTGCTACAAGCAACACCCAGCACAACTTTCCTCCACTGTATGTAGAAACGCCAGTGTTAGGATCAAAATGAAGAATCCCATTCTTACAGGCTTGCTCAAAGACCAACATATCTTTCACTTATATCTTCTGTTCCTTGTTCTTGTTGCAAGACTTGGCCTATATCCACATTTTTCAGGAAGCAATCATACAGTAGTGTGTAGCAACTTCTTTATAGCATGCAGTTCAATGACTACAACTGTTATTAAGATCAAATAACTGAAGCACAACAGCAGCAAAAAGAGGTGGCAGACCATGCCAGACCATCAGGATTATTCTCTGGACAAACAGAGATTATTTTTATTCATATGCAGAACACCCTTATCCATATGTCAGACTTTCCTTTTAAAAAGAAGTCACAGCACATTATTTACAGCAAAGAGGACAAACTAACTATTATGTCAACAGGATGGTTGACAGTAACTCTGGTGGAAAGTACATTAGGAGCTATACAATGATCTAAGTCTTTCTGTGTGGTTGAATATGATGTATCAATAATTTGTGTTCACTTAATATTTAAAGTGGTTAATAAGAGAAGTCAGGTTTTAAAGTCAAAGTTTGTTGAGCATCACCATCCTAACAAATATTTTCAGCAATCATAATGGAAACTCTTTGATATGAGTCAAAATGTTCCAGTCTCACCTGAAAAATCCCAGATCATTCCACACATTAAAAGTAATAGCATTCTAAATATTTTAATGGCATTCTACAGAATTATGCTACATGAAAACCCTGTATTTTTTCAGTAACATACCAGTAACAAAATTTGACAAACTGAATTTCATGTACACATCTTAAAGACTTGAAAGGACAGAACCTTTTGAAATCTGAGTGAAACAGATCTAAATGTTTTGTAGCATAACATTCACTGTTTACATTATAAATGTAGTAGCAAACTCACCAAATATTAAATAGTCATTACAAAACTCTGCTATTGCTGTTTTACTTCCTATTTTTTGTTTATACGATAAATAAAAATTTGGAATTCTTAAGTTTATGCTTCTATTGTGATGAATTTTATGAATGTAAGGGGAAAAAACAGTAACAGTTTTCGTATTCATTCACTTTTTTCCTCAAAGCACTTCTTGACATAAAGCATTCACGAGCAGTGTGTCTTCCTCTAGCAACTCCACATTAGACTTCATTAATGCAATATATGACAAGATTTGACTTGATTTGCTTACACAGCCTTACACATGCTTTAGGATAATGTATGTGTGAGAAATATCTCTCAATCAAAATTTCAGAGATGGCAAAAAATTGTAAAGCAAAGAACTTTCACAGTCAGCACACGCTGGGTGCCTCAGCCTGGTGGGAGGTTCTGAGCAGACCCAAAGGTTGGGGAATCACGCCTTTTGTGGTCTTTGTTATCTGCATAGCTACACCCTCTTGGAAGCCAAGCCCTCCCAAGTCAGGCTTCACTCCTTTTCCTTTCCTTTTCCTTTTCAGGTGAAAATCTGTAGATACTTAGGTTTCCTTGGTTGCTGCAGGGAAGGGGAAGGCCCCTTCCACCCTGGGAAATATGCTCTTTTTTGGAGATAAGGTCCTCACAGAGTCCACCCTACATCTTTCCTTAAAATGAAGAGATGTGAATGCTTAAATTTCATTGGCCATCTTAAGGCTGGAAAAGCTGATATGCCTTGTTCATTTACTGGTTGTACCAAGGCAGGTTTCAAAATCTAAAGTCATAAACATCTGTAAGTTCCTATGCTGGTCATAGAGGTCCCCTGGCTATGGGCCCATATGGAACCCTTTGCCCTACATGCTTTTCGTTTCACCTGGCCTACCCTCCCAACAACCCACAAGCTCCCAGTCTACAAAATGGCCCCTTGCTAGATCAACACAAAATGGCCCTAGGTAACTTAAAAAAGAATGGTTCCCACATGGCTTGTTTGTCCAACTTCACCTGCTTGTAATAAAACTATGTCTTTGATTCCTGACACATGTAGGCTATGTCCTGTCTTAAAGGGACAACAATTAATTTCAAACTATGGGTGGACTAGTCTTGTTCCTAAGGCCACAACATTATTATTAGAGCTGTGTCTGCATATACAAAGCAGGGATTAATGCAATACTGTGCTGTTGTGTTGGATCACCAGGTATTTTCCAAAGAGAAATACCCACTGTGCTCTATAGATCACCTTCTGAAGGTACCCAAGGGGGAACTGCAAGGTGGAAAACTATGAGGGAAGGGAGAGTACAACACTAAATGATGAGGAATGACTGATTTCAAAACTATTTTAATTTGGTCTGATTCATTAAGTGGTTCTTGTTGGAAGGAAAAAGTCTCCATGAATATGTAAAACCAAAGGAGAAAGAACTACACCTCCCATATTCAATGGCCCCAGTTATTAGTAGCTAGGAGATCTGGGTTAATATTTGCAGCTACTTTAGCTCTTATCTCTACTAGTAGTGTAAAGCAACACAGTTTTAAAGCACTTACAGATAACTGCAGTCATTGTTGATGTAACACTTTATAGAGAATTAAGTGCCCATCATGGTAGGAGTACAACTATCTCATCCCTCATGTGAATAAGACTTTGAAAAAGAAAAAAAGAGAGAGAACGATTTGCAATGTATTACCCTATTCTGCACAAAGTAAAACAGCTATAAATAAATGGGATCAATGGGTACTTCATCTTCTCACCTTCTGAAGTAACTTCTATTTCATGCATTACAGTTTGAACATAGTACAAATCCACGCCCTATATAGAGAACACTTCAAAGACTTTTTAACATCGAAAAGGGGGAAGATGTTGTAGTTAATAAATCAGAACTAGTTATCATTCTATGTCACTACTTTTAACCCATATTTAAAGTTTATGTTTAAAAATATGAGATGTTTAATACAGCTTATGAGCTGTGAAAATTCTAACCTTAGAAAGGAGGTAGAATTTCCTTTAGGATTCCCTGTTTTGTTTTGACACACTTGTTTCATTGCATGTAGTAACATCAAGACAACAATATATGTTAGGACAAGAAAAACAAATGTCACTCTTTGGCTCAACTCGGCTCAATCACTTAACTCTTTTAAGACAAGTAAGACTGGAAAAAATGTTTAGGTTGGCAATAGATCCTGCAACAATTATGTCGGAGAGAAGGACAAAAAGTCTTAGCCCCCTAAAACAGACTGGTTAAAATAATGAAAACCCAGTATTGTATGCAGGACCCTGCTTACAGTGCTTGAGAAACAAGCGTAGTGTGATATTAATTCCTCCTCAGGACCCTCCATAGACATGCTGCTAGGAGAATGGTTGCTTTGGCATCTGGTGCTAGTTTTTTACACTAGCCCTAAGTCAAGGCTACACACTAGCATAAGATAATACAGTTCCACTGAAGGCAACACATTTGACACCAAGTTTTTTGTTGATGATAAGTCATTTTTCATGTTCTTTTCAAATTAGTACACTTTTGCTGCTTAGATATAGAAGATTAAGCAGGAGAAAGGACTGGGGGGTTGGGAGCAGTCTATTATTTTGTTTGCAGCCTAATGCCTATTTGTGCTCACAAGTCTGAAGCAGGAGCTCTTCCTTAACTGCAGTTCATTTTTTGGTAGACACGACTTTTTCAGGGTCATTGTAAAGATTTCTAATTACTCATTACTATGACAAACTTTTGCAACACAATCAAATATCATTAAGTAATTTAAAAGAAAATTCAACATGAGAAAAATTACTTTTTGTCCATCTATTCAACTCTTTCCTTTTATTTCATTCCCAAATTTTGAAGGCACTGAAGAGCTCAAAATGCTCAGTTCTGTTTTCAGATCTACAAATTGGACAGCAAATTTTTCTTTTTCATTATTTAACAGCTACAAGAGGCAATATTTGACGTTAATGTCTGTCATAAAATGTACAATCTGTATTTTGTTACAGTTAAGAACTGTTTACAAAATAATAAACTTGACCTTCTATTAGAAGATGTCTAATGAGTCCCTCATATGTAATTTCTTAAATAGCTCCTCCAACATAATTTATACAGCACATAGATTTCTTTGGGGAAGGATGGACCAACACTGTCATAATCACTCTGCTCACACCAGTATCCTAGGATTTTTAAACAAAAACTGTACAAAAGGGACTCACTGTTATCAAATTCTCATGACTAAACATTCTCAAGGTACCTCTGGCCAGTATCAGACATCAAAGATTAGAAAAGGGTGGGGGACAATTTTAAAAGAAGAACAGCTGTAGGGGTTATTTCTATACTAACTTCATGTGCATTTTTTCTCAAATCATATAACCTTTGCTTTGGTGCTGTATTCATAGGGCTTATATGAGTGATCTTTGAATAGTTACCTACTCCCAGGTTCCAAAATTTTTATATAATTTTTTTAAAGTCCAGTATTAAGTTCATGTAGTCTACTTTAAGTATTGCTAATATTTTAAGTGTAGCCAAATTAAAGAAATCATTGGTGAATCCTGGATGTTCAAAAATTGATGTCTAATTCATCAGTCATGGTTCATTTCCTACTGCATAGTCTGAAGTGACCTGTGAAGCTAAGGCGCTTGGGCAGACATCCTTCAGATGAAAAGAAGAAATGAAAAGGAAACAGTGCTGATACAGTTGGGTTTTGGGGTTTCTTTTAAGTGGAGAGAGGTGTCAAGCTACGTTTTGAATTGTTTCTAGCAAAAAACCAATCTAGTTGTCTAGTTAACTGAAACTCTCCCTGATAAAAACAGTATCTTCCCCTGCATAAATTAAATTAATCTTTGCCCTGTAAAGCCTAATTACAATTTGTGCTTAAGCCATCTCTGGCACAGCTGTTAACCTTATGGAGTGTAGATTTTTATTTAGAATAGCATGAAAAATATTTACAGTAACAGACAAAACTGAGTGGAAAAAAAGAATCTTCTGGATCATATGGCTTCAATGATGAATTCTTAACATAGAATATCTTTCACTGAAATTGCCTTTGTATAATGAAACAAACTCAAGAAGGAAGCTTCCTTTGCTCTGTAATATATAGATATTCAATCCAAAACAGAACCTATTTGAGGTCCTATAATCTCTTGTTAAGATCACTGTATTTTTTCCTATAAAATTTAACTCACAGGACCTTCATAGTAATCCAAAGCCAGTGAAGTAGTCTGTGTTAATTAAGTCCACCCATGATGCTTTCCTATCCTCTACTTTTCAAATGTTTTCACTGAAAGTTGAAAACTCGCAAATGGTGGGAAGGGCATCATATTTAAAGTACATACAAGTCTGGAGGCTTTTTTTCCAGTTACTCTTTTATGCATCAGTGGAGCAGAATTGTTAGTATGCAGGCAAATCCCCGATGTAAACATCTTGGAAAAAACAGAAAAATTAACAGTCATTTAAAAACTCAAAACAATGACTGGCTCTTTTTAGTAAACACAGTCCATTTTAGTTTTACAATCCCTAGTGCTATACTGTTGTGAATTCCAAAGATACTTTTAAAGACTAACAGAAGAACTAGTATTATCTAAGCAGGTTTTCCACACTTTTTGCTTTTTGTACTTCATTCAAAAGGACTGCCCAGAGCCCATCAAAGTAGGCACACCACACTACCACGGAATATATATAATATTTAATTGTCCTCAGGGTTCCAACAGCTGAACAGAAAAGACAAATGCACTCTAACCAGGAGCTAGGAATTTATTATCAGTAATTTTACATTAAAAGGAGCATAGGCTAATTTTTTTAATGCTGTAATCTTTTAATTAATGAACTGGATCCCAGTTGTTGAACACTTTGTTCATAAATCCAGTCCAGATTTTATGGCATGCAGGTTCCTGGTAATCAAGCTGCTTGTCTCCAGAGGTACAAACAGGCCATTTTTATTGTTGTTAAAATTAGTATTCCAGGTACACTGGACAACAGTAATTAACATTCAATATGAATTGTATGAGCAATTTAAACCTCAAGGAACTGAATTTATGTTATGTATAGCAAATAACTTGAGAGCAGACTATAATATCATTTCCATGGTAATGAATGACACTTTCAGAGAACTATCAAACACAATGAAGCAGAGTAATATGATAGTATGAAAATTATGAATCTATAAGCCTGCTTTAAGATCAAGCAATTATGATGCAGGAAAAGGTAGGAAATATATAAATCTATATAATTCTCTATGTGTCTTTTCTTTTTTTTTTTTTAATGAACTGTTTAAAAAAAAAAAAAAAAGAAGAAAAAAAGCAGCAAGATCCAACAAAGGAATTGGAAAGTACCACTAAAATGACAGTCATATTTTGCACTTACACTGATCAAGGAAAACATAAATTTTTCTGAAATACATATTATTTATGTAGCATACTACTAAACTCTGAACTCACAAGAGAGTAGATATGTCAATTATATTGTTTTAGACCTGTAACTGTCAGAGGTAGCGAGACTGAACTGTCACATGAAGAAATATTAAAAGAAGATTTTGAGAGATGGAAAAGGATTTACTCACAGCACGAATGAGGATGATCATTGAATAAGCGGGAATGATAAAAAATAGGATTGCTCCTATTGGACTGTTGTTAATATGTTTTAGGGTTTTTTAAAAATCGGTTTTTCTGTATTTTTCCACAGTTCTATTGAGTTGTATTGACAAGTTCTTATTGGCTGATTGCACCTGTTCCATATTTGTTCATGTTCAACCCCTTTATTCCCTATATGTTCATGTTCTCGCCCCTATTCTCCCTAGTTGGCTTATTCATGCCTACTATTCCCCTTATTTGTAAAGTTCCACCTCGTTTTCTGATTGGTCCACAGTCCTCTATAAAAGAGTGTGCTGTGGGCTTATTAAAGGCTCACTTTTACTCACCTCATGCGCCTCTTGCCTTTTCTTACCACCTTAAGAACCCCTTCACTATAGCACCAGCCTGCTATAGTGGACCCTTCCCGTGTCGAGCCATAAGATCACGCTCGATATGTAACCTGTAACAAAACCCCACCTTCATCTCAATATTGACCTAGAAGCTTTTCTTAAAAGTGCCATCTGTCTTCCAATCTAATCATTATTTTCAGTTCCATAACTAATACACCTAGAACTTATTAACTGGAAAGAGGAGAAGCATCTGTCAGGTTAGCAAATAAAAGAACACAAACTAAAAGAAGGCAGAAGCAGAATAACAAGTTTAACACTTAGTTAATAGGAAAATGGTTTCATTTTCCCCTCAGAACTTTTCAATTTATTGCAAAAATTACTTTTAAAGTAGGGTATAAATATCCCACTTATTTATAGTACTGTCCATCCTTGTATTTCGGAAGGAGACAGGAAATCCTCATTTATTTAAACACCTAAGGAGACTCCTGGCAATGTTATAATGAACTGTTCAAGGACACTCTGATACCCGCTATCAGGCTTCCCTTGCACATCCTACGGCCTGTAATAAGACACTAAAATTCATATGGCTAGAATTGACATGCCAAAGAAAGAAAGGAAAATCTAAAATAAAGAAAAACTAGACCAAATAAACCAACATCAAAACACATAACTTAAAGTGCACAGAGGTTTGATTACTTAGCTCAAAAAGCTTATTTGAATTAGATGAAGCAACTTATCGGTATTTTCAGTGCCTTGTCAATGTCACAGTAAGAAGTTGCCATAATAAACATGAAATTTCACTTATTTCTTTGACATACTGCGTAGCTTTTCTATCCCTAATGACTAGATCCGCTTATCAATCATAAGATAAATGGAGCATCAGATGAAGTATACTGAATTTGACATCCAACACCATCTTCTGCCTTAAGCCTCCCAAACTGCACAAGAACCATTAGAACCATCAGGGACTGCACAAGAACCATTAGAATAAATCTTTTGTTCTAAATTCAGTTGGTCCAGAAATCATACAGAACAGACATATATAAAGTTAATTCAATGAATTCTAATTGAAATAATATTAGTTCCCCCCTCTCATTATTGCATTTTTCCTCTTTCACCTACTGAAAATTATTTTGTTCATAAATTTTCCCCCAAACACTAATTATTGATTTTCAGAACACTCTGCTAAAATCATGCTGATTGGATGCTTATAGGACCCTATGATGTCATTCTCCATCCTGATTATTCTCAGCTAAGCAGTGAGAAGAGGCTGCCTTTGAGAAAACTGAGAACAAAGTTGCAAAGTCACTAAATATTTACTCCACTTGTTGTTGTTGGCTGGACTTCGCGAACAAAGATTTTTGGGAAAGCCTGCGCAATGGATTTTTTAGGCGAGGCACAGTGTGAGCAGAACTGGCCCCACCCCCTTTACTCCTGAGGCTTATCTGCACAGCCGAGCAGCTCAGAATCCTCCAGGATTCGAACCGGCATCCTCAGAGAAGGAGCCGGCTCCAGAGGCGGTGACTTATACCACTTGGCCAACGTCCCGCCTTACTCCACTTTACCCAATTTTGATCAGGCATGACTTGATCAGGTAATTTATTTTTCTTTTCTAAACTCAGCAAGTAGCCAGAATGGTAGTTACCCATGAGCTACACTGAAGTTCAAAGGAACTGTCATGCCATTAGAAGTGACAAAGTATTGATCTCACATTCTTGCAGTGAACTGTAAAGGAAAAAGTCTGTCTTGATTGTGCTGTACTTTACAGAATAAAAGAAATAATACTAAGTTAGTGAAATTGTACCAGAATTAAACTGACACATGAGATAATCAGAACTAGATCATATACAAGACTGACATCCAAATACATTTGCTAAATACAATCATCAAGCCCGCCAAATCACCACTGGAACTAGAATCTACAAAGCTATGGAAACCAGCATATATTTGCTCTGACAACTAAATTTGCTTTAAAGAAAAAAAAGAGTTGAAAAATTTTAAGTCATCACACTAACCATCAATATAAATAATGTCTTGTAACATCCTCCTCTTTTACATACATTTAAGAATAAAAGACATTTTAGTAATATTTTATCATTAAAAAATTATTGTCATGGTCGAGGTTGGTCAAAGAAGACACGGTTTCTTCCAGGATAGGACCTTTTATTGTATAGGAGACTGCGTTTATATACACTTTATCCTTTACACATGTGAGTGCACCACTGGCCTTTTAGTTACAAAAATAATTCTTAATTAGACACCTCTACAGCGCATGTCAAACAACAATGACTCAGCACTCTAGACAGGAAACCCATTCTGTGTCACAGTCTTGCCCTTCCGTGCTCGACACCTGGCTGTAGTAAAGTAGTTCCTTCTTCAGTTCCAACTGTTTCACACAGACCTTAGTCCAGCAGGGGGCCCCCACATTTCCCCCTCTTTGTATTAAAAAATATTGCCAGTATCATCTAGTGCAGGGCCCTTGCACCAGAGATACAAATTCTGGCAATATTGATAATACAAAGCAACTGCACAAACAGACAAGGCCGACAGTCCATCTTTCATTGGCTGTAGTCTTTCTTTTCCTGGATGCTGAATATCTCCTTATGTAAGTCGTGCACACACATCACCCAACACAGGCTGGACACAGCGAGCAGGTATCCATTGAGGTCCTTCACCTGTGGAAACACAAGCATACCCTCTACCCCATATTAATAGATGACACGGATTTGACCACTGTCCTTCACCCCACGGAAACAGGTGTGGATTTATGTAAGGACCAAAAGTGCCGGACCACGGGTCGGTCCTGCTGGTCCTCTGCGTTGTTAAAAAAACTGAGCACATAGGTAGCCTTAGCCAGACGGACTTCAGGAGTTCCTCCTGTCATTGCCGCCTTTTGTTTTTGTAATTGGGGCTTAAGGATATCATGTGCCCATTCCACAATTTCCTGACCCTGAGGGGAGTGAGGAATACCAGTGACATGGGACAAAATGTAGTAGGGATTGCAGCATTTTTGAATTGTTTCCCACAACAGATGAAGGATTCCAAACAAGAGAGCATTTGACACCTCTTGAAGTACTGCTTTGTCCAAGCGCTGAACTAAACTAGCCACATAGGCAGAATCTGTAACAATGTTAAGTGCAGCCGTTTTTTTTAGTTTTGTTTTTCCTGATCCATCTGTAAAGATGGTAGGTCCAGGCACAGGTGCTTTTTGGGAAAGAAGCTTCTGGCCTATGGAGATCTGACGATGAAGCTTACACAAGGGGTGGGAGGGCAGATGATATTTGATGTTACCTGTATAATTAGTTGTTACCTCTGCCAAGTTGTTTAACTAGGGCATCACGCAGGTTGGGATCAAAGACCTGCTTTTCAATTGCTGCCAACAGTTTCTCAACAAATGGCAAAAAGCGTTTGTGAGTATCATGCTTAATTGAGGCATATCTGGCCTTAGGGGCTGATAGCTCGGCAGTACGCAAAACAGCTTCCATGACAATGCTTTTTTTTTTTTTTTTTCAAAGTTGCCTGTTCCAATACTAAGGGATGCCATTGTGCCTGATGTTGAGGGTCTGAAAATTTTCCTGTGCCAGTTCGAACATTACCTCCATTTCCATACCTGGGGTCATCTTGGGACTATTGCATATTTTTCATCCCTTGGGCATTAGCTCGCTTAGCCCAATTGGACTGAAATACTAAAAATTGAACCAGGGGAAAAATGATTTGTGCCATCATGTGTATATTAATAACTTGAGCAGAAAAATATTTCCAGTCCTGAGGTGTAGAGGAGTGGCTGGTGGACAAGAGACATAACTGAGGATTTGTTAGCCTAGGCCTGCATGAGACTGAAACATAAAGCAGCTTTCACTGTCCTTGAACCAAGTTTCAGGAGGAAGATAGTGCTGCATAAAGAAGTAAACAGGACAGTTGTTAAAAATAGGACTGAAAACAGAACTCTGAGAGAAAAAACGAGGACCAATCTGATGGACAATATTAACCAGCCAATGAATGTATTATACATAGAGCTTATTTGTGTGCATAATCTAAAGCAGTATATATTGTAGTGTGTTACACAATAAAGTGAGCTTTGCTGCTAACTGAGTTGTCCCATTGCTCCAAAAGCCCACCTCCACACTGAGGGGACTTGCTTTGTGCCTTTCTGTGTTTCATCTGCATTGGAATGCGTTCTACAGGCCTCTCCCCCTCAGTTTCCTCAGACTCACTATCAGAATCTGAAGGCAGAGAGGTTAACAAGGCAAGGTCAGGAGACTCTGGCAGGTGTTCTTTGTCCGTCTGATTTTCAATGTTTTTGGCCTGATCAGTTTTTGCAGAGAAGAATTCTACCAGTTCTTCTTTTACAGGGGAAGATTTTACCAATTCCTGTTTTACAGGAGAGAGTTTTGCCAATTCCTGTGGAGTTTTGTAAGATCTTTTTTTAACTGCAGGAATAAGAGGTCCCAAATTGTTCTGCTTTTGGCAGAATGAGACCTTTTTTCCTTTAAAGCCTTTGCCTCCATCCACTCAGGTGGGAGGGGAAGGTAAATCCAAAGGAGTTCTGCTCAGAAGGATTGGGCGGGGGAGGAGATTCAAGAGGAGGAGCAGAAGGAGTTAAAGGAGCAGTATCCTTGGGAGTTTTCCCAGAGACAGAAACAGGGACCACAACTACCTCAGGTTCTTTTGTCCCCTTATAATCTTTTAGTGTTTCAAATAGCAAACGCCAAGCAGTTAACAACTCCATGGCTTTCTTGTCACCATATGTGAACCATTCAAAAAGACAGTGTCCTAATTCATCCCACACCGGCACATAAAAGCAACATCAGACGTTGCCTGATAACCTTGTTCTTTGCTCCATGTTAGCATTTTCTGCAGAAGCAGTGTATCTAATTTAACCCCACTCTTCTGAAGAATAAGCTTGCATTTCTGGATAACAGAATCATCCTCTTTACTGAGCAAGGAACCCATGTTGTCTAGTCGCTCACCTATTTACCTGGGCATCAATATCAGGGCTGGCCCTTGCAACTTAACCGTCGCTCTCAAAGTTACACCAGAACACCAACCCCCTATGGCTTGTTTCCAGCCGTCTCTCTCTGTTCTCACAAAGGACGTGAAAAAACTTTTTTGCTAGATTGCTTTAGAGGATCAACTTATGTTAGAACAAGTAGTTCAGCGAAAACAAAGGTGTTGCAGCGCGGGGCACAGACAATGTACAGTTGCTTAGCAGCAGTGCTCTGGAAGTCTACGGCGCGGCGCAGCTTGACCCCCCCGCAGGGTTGGCTCACAGCAGCTCTCGAAGCAGAGAAGCGGGGGGGGCTGCGGGGGCTGCAGCCGGCAGCGGCGTGCGCAGGCTCAGCGTAGCGCCTTCTCATGGCACCACGTGCTGAGTTCGGGCGGCGTGCGGCTCCAGGCGGTGGCACACAGCTCCTGGCAGTGGCGCGTGGTGGGTTCAAGCACCCGCAGGAAGCCGGAAGGGCCAAGGTTTGGGCAGGGCAGTGGGACGCTGCAGCGGTTTTGGGCTCATGCAGCAAAGCGATTGGAACTCGGGGGGGTGCAGCAGTTTTGCGCGCGGCAGAGTGGGACTGCACGCACGCATGCACCCACGGCAGCACGCAGCAAAATGAACTCTGCGCAGCTAAGTGGAGCTCCAACAGCTACTGCGGCAACTCACCGGAAGCACTGGGCTTGGCAGGGAGCAGTGGAGCAGTTTGCAATCTCGTGTGCCGGGAATTTCAAGCAGGAGGTGAGATCCAGCGGCTGTCCAGTCCTCTCAGCAGCTCCTGTGGACCTTCTCCGCAATTATCTCGTGGGCTGGTTCGCGTCTTCTTTGCTCTTCTTCGAAGGTCCTCGCAATCACGTCAGGGTAACCAGATCTCGCGGTCGAGGTTGGTCAAAGATGACACGGTTTCTTCCAGAACAGGACCTTTTATTGTACAGGAGGCTGTATAATAATTCTTAATTGGACACCTCTACAGCTCATGTCAAACAACAATGACTCAGCACTCTAGACAGGAAACCCATTCTGTGTCACAGTCTTGCCCTTCCGTGCTCGACACCTGGCTGCAGTTAAAGTAGTTCCTTCTTCAGTTCCAGCTGTTTCACACAGACCCCAGTCCAGTTGGGGCCCCCCACAAATTATTATATATTTTTCCTCCATTTCCCTTCTTGAGATGTATAATTTCAATATTAAATGTACATGAATGAAAATTTTTTTCTTTACAATCATCCTTCCAGATTTCTTCAAACAGAAAAGAGGTCAGGAGTAAGTTCAAAAGCAATACTGAAAATAGTTGTAAAGCTATAATTTTGGTCTGAACCTATAGTACAGGTTATTAAAGAATCTGCTTGTAGCTGACTCAAACATGAGAACAAGAAAGAAGAAAAATAAAAGGTCTGGGAAATGTCTAGATAACCTTGTATTGTTTTATCTGAGGTTTGATTTGCCGACCAAGAATGGAGCTAGGCTCTCTGGTTGCAGTTTGCTGTGTATGCAGGTGGTAGGGTCTCCTGAAACTCCAAGGTCTGTGTGGTGGTTGCCTTGTGTTTGTATGTGAATGTGTGACCTGCAGTTGTATCCTGCTTTAACTGATTAGCCCCTCCTGGCTGAGGCTACACTATATAACCCTGGACAATTAGCATTAAAGCAATTTCTGTCAATCACAAGCAGAAATCCATGCATTTGTTCCTGTACAACTTGCTTAGGAAAAAATGCCCAAAGAAATCTGACTTTCATACAGCATTTGGCCCCTGAAAATTTAAGTATCTTTGGATGGTTCAAGAACACCCTGAATCAAAGACATTCTCAAATTCAATCATGAAAACATCTTTAGAAATACTTAAGTTAACCTATGTTGATTGTCACTTATTTTCTCACAAATAACATTTCAATATGCACAAAACACTTGCAGTTTTCTGTTAGCTACAACAACAGGGTATCCTCCTTCCATACATTCTGGCTTTGCATATAAGAATCTTACCTCATGTACTCTGTCCATCTCATTCATTTTCCTTTCTTAAACTATGCTGACATTTTGAATTCATCATCGTCTGTCAGTGTCGGGAAGTGTGTTCTGCAGCATTCAATTGGAGAAATACACATAATAATAAATAATTTCATACTATTTCATATAGTCTCTTCAAAAGCACTGGTATTTCCGATAATTACTATCATTTTTCCTATCAAGGAACACACATACTATATATATGTATATACACGTACACACAGATACAATCATATCACTAACTGTGCTTACATATACATTTATGTCAAAGGATATTTTAAGTATTTTTGAAGTGCTGACACCACTATCATAGACTTCCCATTAGCTGTCTTAAATATTTTTCTTTTTTTAATGCATTAATTTTTATGCACTTCATGGAAGCCCTCAGAGTTTTTTGTATTTGTACTAAATTGCTTTTTATAAAGTTCTGACAATTTCAACTACCACCACAACTACTTGCCTCATGAGTATTTTCAATTCATATTTTACTGACAGGAATAAAAGAGTTGGCTTTTAAATTCTCATACTGCATTTAGAAGAGAAGGAAAAACACTGCATTATTTGAAGAAGCATATCATGCTCTCTTTAAAATAGAGCCAAATCACAGTATGTGAGACTGCACATAACAGAAAAATTAGTTCCCTGTCTCCTGTCTGAGATCAGGCACTACTAAGAGGTTTTATGTATTTTAGTTTTTCCTTTACAGTTTCCTATTTACAGTTTAAATATACATACACACACACACATACATATATATATAAAACTTCCCATATTGACAGCTTCAGACAAGGAACCATTCAGCATTTCTATGTCCTTTCTATGCTCCTGTTTGTCTTTTCAGAAATATATGAGCCTCTTCATGCACAAGAAAAAGCTCTCACAAGCCCTGATAACTCAGTCCTTCCTTGAAATCACAATTTGTAAACGATTGCCTTGTTTAGGGAATTATTAGAGAAGGGTAGAAACAAGCATTGGACCCGATTTTCAACTGATGTTCCCTATTTAAGCAAAATCTGTTGTTAACATTTGCCTTAAAAGATGCAGTAAACACCAAACCTAGATTCATTATTTAATAGTTTTTTGACAGCTTCCTTTACATTGAATATATTTTGTCCAACTATAAATGTATAATCTCTCAGAAGAATCACAATTAAAGTCCGAAGTTTTGCATCTCAGGAGTTTTCTTCAGGCTAAATAAATAAATTGAATCAGAAATTGAACTGAAAGCTTCATGTTTGTTATAGTTTCAAAACCTTCCATGAAATTTTTCTGTCCCTCACCAACACAGGATTTTGGGAGCTAATGCCTAACTCCTGATTACCAGCTAACAAAGGGTGGCCAATTGCTTTCCATGCCAAATTAATGATTGGGCAAAGTGAGGTGGGTGAGGGAGAGAGTTGTTGGTTTTTTCCTTTTTTTTTTTTTTAATTATTTATTTTGTTGTTGGTTTGGTTTGGTTTGGTTGTTTGGTTTTCTTCCTGGTGCTGCACACATTGCTCAGCTCGGGCTGCGGTGTGGGTGAGGCCCCATTTGCTGGGCTGGCAGAGGCGCTTGGTGCTGCCTCGGCTTGGTGTGCCCAGCGCTGCCCTCCGGAGGAATGTCTGTGGTCCGCAGCGGCTGACACCATCTGCAGAGAAGTTGTCGAGGCCACCACCCCCCACCCCAGCACCTTTCTTCAAGCAGGTGACGAAAAGGGAGTCTCTGAGTGCCCAAGGGAGGGATTCAGTCCCGTCCCTTGTGATCGCCGTCTTCCCACGTGAATTTTCCGAACTGGCCTCGCTGGACCTTGGGTGTAGCCACGGCCTCCTGAGGCGGAGCATCACTCCGGCTGTATGATAATAGAACTGTGCCAGAGGGGCAGGGAGAGAGCAGACCTGACTCCTTTGAGGGTCTTGGTTATGTTGTTACTGTTTTTTCTGTTCTAGTTCTGGAATATATATATTTTTTTTTTTT
>VXAU01000128.1:31580-65306 GCA_013399695.1 Formicarius rufipectus
AAGAAAAAAAAAAATCCTAGTTCTCTTCTAATGTGGGAGATCACTCAAGCTATGAAGAATGGAAGAAACAGATGAAGCAAGAAGACCAGGACAACAGATGCCACGAGTCTGCTAAATTAGAGATCCTTTAGAAATTACGTTATTTGTACAGGTTTCCTTTAATATGTATCCCCACCAAGTGAAACTGTTACCTGAGCTGGACTGCCCAGCTGGCCCCGCCCCTTGTATCCCTGAATATACATCCCCATGAATGTATCTCTGTCTTATCTCCCAATCCCTGGGGGCCTGCCTGTCTGTGACCCTTCCCTTCCCCCACTGGCTAACCGGGTTTCCTAGCCACCCCCACTCCTGGGGGGTATATAACTCCTTGTTAGACTGACTAAAGAGCTTTTCTCTCTTCACCACCCAGCCTGAAAGGACCCATGTGTGCTCTGTACCCTCCCTAGCACAGGGGTTTTCCAGCACCGGCCCCGGGCCAGAGGCTGTGAGGAGCCAGTCCCCACGGTCAAAACCCTGTCATTCTAAACTGAGACAATGTTGAAGTTGGATTTCCTTTCTGCAGCTCTCAAAAGGTATCATAGTACCAATGGTTTTCTTGCTCCGATAAAAATTTAAGCCAGGATTATCTGCATGTTCATTCAGCAGAGAATTTGGGAACTCCTGCAGTAATTGTGTAGGAGATCACTCAAGCTATGAAGATTGGAAGAAACAGATGAAGAAAGACCAGGACAACAGATGCCAGGAGTCTGCTTAATTATAAACCCTTTAGAAACTGCGTTATTTGTACGGGTTTCCTTTAATATGTATCCCCACCAAGTGAAACTGTTACCTGAGCTGGACTACCCGGCCANCTCACCAGGCCGCCTGAAAGGACCCATGTGTGATCTGTACCCTCCCCAATACAGGCGTTTCCCAGCATCGGCCCCAGGCCACAGGCTGTGAGGAGCCGGTCCCACCGACCCCAAACCCTGTCATAATTGTATCAAAGCGTTGCTGTATTTTTTCCTAGGAGCTGTCATTGACAAAAGTGTCTTAGGATGGGAAATTTTTACTGAATGTAACTTATTTAACACCCACTTCTGATCCCGGATCTGGGTATTGGGAAAAGAGGAGAGCTTAAAAAAAGAAAAATCAAACAACTACTTCTATAAATACTCTTCCTTCCTCTACCCGACATTCATCCTACACCAAAGGTTTTCTGTCCCCCACACCTCATCTCAGCTTTCCATATGTGCATGGCAGGTCACTCTTGAGCCATCCCAGAATCACAGGGGGTAGAGGGCAGGGCATAGCAGCTTTCCCCTGCTGCTCTTAGCTTCTTGGTGCTTTTTCTGTTCTCTAATGTGAGTTTTCCACGGACTGCTGTCCTTTAGGGGTCCTAGTGCAGCCGACCAATGGCTGTAGCTCCTTCAGTGTGCCCCACTTTGGTACCACACACCTCCTTCCAGAAGCACATTCCCAGACACCTTTAAAGCAACTCATCTTCACCAGTAAACTTCCAAGACCATCTCCTTCATATCTTCAATAGCATTGTCCTGGCCCTCTTTCTCAAATATGTCTGAACAGGGAGAACACGTGCTCCCTTAATACTCTGCAGTGTTAGCATGTGGTGGGTGGAGTGTTTACATCAGCTGGAGATAACTGGAACCAGCAAAAGCAACACACAAGTTTTTGGCCTCCTCATGTGCTTCAGAGACTTTCTAAAACCCTACACAGTATGCCCAGAGAAGCTGGGAAGAGTTTAACAAATATTCACTAAAACTTGATTTGCAATTTGTTTAAACATGCAGATATTTGCATTTTGCTGTAGGTCTGCAGATTGGTTTATGGAGGTTCAGTACAAGTTACAGACAGTGGCTACAAACTAAAATCATCCCTCACAAGCTAAAGCAGTAAGAGGCACTAGGTACAGTTTGCTGAAGACCTCTGCATTGCCTAACAGGGAAGGCAACATGCCAGTTGCAATTAATCAAGTAATTATTATGCCTAAAATATATGCTTTTGAACTCAATATGGACTCATATAATAATTTAGGTTGAAAAAGACCTTTAAGATCATTGAGGCCAACTGTTAACCCAGCACTGCCAAGTCCACCAGTAAAATATGTCTGAAAATGCTTAGAAAGACAGCATCTTTCTAGATTTAAAAGGAAATGAAGATTTCCTCTTCCACATATACACCCTTGCCCCATTTATTGCACAAGTATATGTCATCAAGATCATCTTTGACTCATTCATTTACAAGTTACAATACACTTATTCTACATATTTCACTTTCATTCCAAATAAAGACAGGAATGTTTTCAACTGGTTCAGTACACTTTAAGCAAAAATTTATATAAAGTTTTACAGAGTCGAATGTGATCTTTTACACAGAAGTCTTCAAGCTTTTATTTTCATCATATTCTTTCTCTCAAATTTTATTGTGTTCCTAAAAGTTTAGTGAATGTCAAAATTGCAGAGAAATAAATGGATTAGGACATCTGAATTCAATTCAACAGTGACAATTACAACGATTTTTTTCTGCATATCCATACAGATAGTCATTCCTCTGAAGTAGCTGCCACTGAGCACATGGGACTAGGTGTGTATTTGCATTGTTACAAGATTGCAGTTTCTAACTTCTCATGTTAACAGAAGCACAGAATTATCTAGGACTTCTGGCTAGAATTTTAGGAGACTCTAAAGTGTCAATTGAGTAGATGGTCAGATGCATAATTCTTTTGTATTTCATATATGTATATTTGCTAAATAATGGGCAGTTCTAGATTGCAAGCATAAGTCTTCCACTGATTCAAAACTGAAGCAACAATTAACAATTAACATTTCCTAATATGCCAATACAGAAGACACATTATTACTGTCACTGCAGTCATAGCCTAGAAATAGTTGAATCAGTGCAGAAGATGTCAAGAATTTAGAAAACATGCTTAGCTACTTTTTCAAAGAAAAATTATAGCACTTGGGGCCATGGTTCAATGCTGAACATGGTGCTGGATTAAGAATTGGACTGAATGATCTTAGGAGTCTTTTCCAACCATAACAATTCTATGATTATATGATTTACTGTCATCTGATTTAATTTATTGCTTATATTAAGAATTAAAGTGCACTTCTTAACACTTGCATTACCCATAGAAAGTACTATAAACTATCACCAAAGTATCCAAGTGTAATCAAAATACCCAGCTGCTGCTGCTGCTGATTCTTACAATACTACTACTACTACTACTACTAATAATAATAACAACAACAAAACCCCCTCCTGTAATGTCGCGGTCTGGAAGGGAAAGAAGGAACGGTCCATGCAGGGGTGGGTGTGAACAGGCATGAACATTTTATTAGGGGCGCATGGGACTCTTATAGTGTTGGGTAGGAGCATTCTAGAACTTGGGTTGAGTTAGGGGCGGATCGCAACACAAAAGGAAAAGGGAAGGAGGGTTTATAACTTATAAGGAAGAACTGGGGGTGGTTTAGCCTTATAGGGTGGTGTTGCATTGCCCCACCGGCTAGCCAATGGGGTTTTAGGGTCCCCCGACACTGTAACAGTAGTAGCAGTTAAAACAGATAACGTATTTTTTTTCAGCATATACTGTTGAAATTCAGAGATGAGAAATGCCAGGACAAACTTCGGATGGATCATTGTTGATTGTCTATAAAAAAAACCTGCGGCGGGCATTGGCCGAGTGGTGTAAGTCGTCGCCTCTGGAGCCGGCTCCTCCTCTGAGGACGCCGGTTCGAATCCTGGAGGAACTCACTGTCACCGTCCGAGCGTGCTCGGCTGTGGCAAAATGAACCTCAGGAGTAAAGGGGGTGGGGCCAGTTCCGTGCACACTGTGCCTCACCTAAAAAATCCATTGTGCAAGCTTATCCCAAAATCTTCATGCGCGAAGTCCAGCCAACAACAACAAAAAAACCTGAAAGTAGGAAACACTATCACTAAATCTAGTAGAGCACACATGCTGGGTGCAAGCCTAAAAATATGAAGGCAAGCACTTCAGGGTTCACAGCTGCCAGCTGAGAGCCTTACAGAACCCTCCTCAGAAGTTAAATGTAATGTACAGTCATCAGATTCTGTATTAAAAGGTGGATCTGACAGATGCATCATACAACCATGTTTATTAATGCTGACTGAAATGATACATGGTATTTAAGGCCTTTTGCAAGAATTATTCTCTCGTGACTTGCAAGAATACAGATTTCATCAACTGTATGGAAATCACAACAAGAAAATTGATAAAAATTAATTATTTTGAAGAAAGATTTTGGAAAATATTTCTAGTGTTTTCTAAACACATATAATGCAAGAATCAAGCAGATTTATTCTAAGTAAAAGAAAAAAAAAAGTAGAAATTCAGGCCATCATACTTAACATTGGAAACAATACAATAAAACTTCAACTTCCTTTCCCAGTTCCTGACCCCTTGTTAAGACTTGCTTATAAATTTAACACTTATACTCTTCTTTTGAATGGGCTGATTTGCTGAACTGACAGTTAAGGTTAAGTCAAAACAAATGTCATCAGGTCTGCAAAAGAATCTGCTGAATATCCAGGTGTGACTCTGAATGGAGAAATCAAAACTTGATAAGCAGCACTTCAGATTAATAATCTCACAGTAGTCAAATTAACACATATGTAGATAAACTGAAGAATACTAGCTAGAATTACTGATTTTAATTTCTTCAAGTTTCTCTCCCCTTTTAGTCTTCAAAAAGCATGAAAATATAAAAAAGCAGGAAGCTACACTTAACATTTCAATTTGATCACAGATGGGGATTGGAAATTTTCAAGTTTTAAAGGACTCACTAAAGACAAGTAAAGAGAAAGACTTGCGAATTACTTGTAACAACTTTAGCACATTTCAGTTGAGTTGTGCATCATGAAAACTCAAGTAAAACAAAATTTGTCCAAAAGAGATGCAGAAATGGAAGAAAGGAAAATAAAGGATCTAAACCAAAACCAGCAACTGAACTAATAAACCCTAAAAGGTGGTGATGTTTTTTAAAAGAATGTACATAGATATGTCTAAACCCTTTTGCCCCACTTGTTTCAGTACAGCTGCCTGGCACAAGTCATAAAAGACAGGACAAATAGGATAATTTTTGCATTATTCCAATATTTTTTCCTTGATACTTTGGCCAGTGACAATCTTAACAGACCAAGTCTTACACCACAGAACTGACAATGTAACTTTATACTGCTGTTACTCCCTCCCCCTAGGTAAACAAAGATGTGCTAATTATCACAGGGACTATATATAAACTGTGATCCTTTCCTGGAATGCTCATCAGGCATATTACTGAGCTGTAGCACACTATCAAGCTCTGTGCCAAGGTTATATTCGAACTGGTTGCTGCCTCTTACCCAGCGAAAAAAACAAAGTTAGTCAGAACACCCTGAAACCCTATTATGAATTCAGAAAGGATATCTTTTATTATTTAAAAAGAAAAAATCTAAATGCCTAGGAAGTGGAGGCATTGAAAATTTCTCTCCAAAATAATATGATTTTCTTAGAGCTTGTAAATACCTAAACACACACATTTCCACATCAGATCCCTAGAGCCTGAAAGCTTGTTTCTAGTATTCTAGTCTTGTCACACATTCTGAAAAACAGACTCTCTCTGAAAATATGATGCAGATGATTCTTCAAGAAGTTTCTTCTATTTTTTGTTAAATGGCAGATGGCTCTCAATGATTTACTTTCATAACTAAGTCCTCTGCAGAATTAAATATATTTTTTAATATTATACTGAAAATGCAACAGATGAACAGTAGGATACAACTTTCAAATGGAAGTTTAACCAGTTTCCCTTCTTTCAGTTTTCCACTAAGAACTTAGACTTTTTTCTTGGTTTTAAACAAATCTTTCCAAATATCCTCACAATTAACACCCAAAAAGGTTGTAAACTTCAGTTTTTCAAGTCCCTATAGTTTTCACAGTTACAACAATTGCTATCATGCATTTAAGTAATTGCTACTAATCCATTTTTTATGCAGTATTTTATATTTTCCCCACATAAACCAAGAGATCATAACATCCACCTTTTCATCAACTGAAATACCCAAGTACTGAGCATTATGCACAAATCCTTATTATTCCAGTAATTTGGTCATCAACAGTAGATATATTTCCTGTTGCATTTAACATTTAACTTAATTTATTTATATTTAATTTAATTATATTACACAAATGCATTGAGTGTAAAGGCATGTCTGCTTTCAGACTCAGTAATATTTGTTTATAATCCCACTTCTGCACTATGAACTGCCACAAAAAAAACCCCAGTTCCATTGTTTACTAGTTTGCATCACTCATTTCTTCATGCTTCTTCTGAATTCAGCAAGGAATTTTTGAACACGTGCTGCATATAACAAACAGAAAAATAGTCACACAAAGAATATTTTCATAATTTTTCTATTAATACTCAAGAAGAATTTATTCTATATTCTTTGTTAGTTATTAAGATACACAGGGTCACACAGTAGACTAGCAAGAGTTCCACTGCTCTGTGGGTTACTTTTCTGCCTTTAGCAGGCAATCAATCTTCAACCTTGGCAAGCTTTTGATGTTCTCAGTACTAGCCACTCTGTGTATAACACACTGTATGACTTTATGGGTTAAAGTTCTGTCACAATGCTTGAGAAGTGCATTCTACAATCCAGACATTTATTTAACTTTTTTATAAATCAAAGTAATATTACCATTGTGGCTGGTATTTTCAAACTATGACATTAGGTTAGGTGCATTCACCCATCATAAATTTGTAAAAATTAATAACCTTTGAAAAATTAACTCTTTCTATTAAAAAAAAAGTAGGTCAAACAATCTTTCACTCTTGTAAAAGCAAATTCTGATATGAAAAGTACTTCTTTAAGCAGTTACAACTTGTGACTCCTATTTTACATGTCTTAACTCTTCCCTCAGCAGTGAAAATAACACATTATTACCATCATCAATGGCATTTATTTTATATAAGAACAAACTCAAGATTTTGCTGTTGTGGACTTGCATGTACTACAAAGTATATGAACCATCCTATACACACAATTGAAATACCAACATTAGACCGTATTTGCCAATAATCTAATAAAAATACATCAAAATAGAAACAAATTGCATCTATAATTGTAATACTAAATATAATTTACAATAGAAAAAATCAAATGTTCAAAAAAATTGCTACTTTCATAATTATTGAAATATTTGAGCTTTCAGTATTGTATTTAAAACAAAATTATCTAAAAATCCCTGCCCTATGTAGCACTTAAATGAAATCAAAGTAAAGTACATTAAAGAATATTTTCCTGTTATTAGTTTACTGTGCTTGGCAGCCTAAAGCAGTAGATCCCTTTTTTTGTAGCTGTTCTAACCATGAAAATGCACAGTATTATCACAGTAATATACTGCTGCAGCTTCACCAAAACCATACCTTTTAAGGAAACATCAAAGGTAGTGGACTTTTTGGTTTAAATTTCCTTTGTTTTCAAACTGAGCATCCACCTAAAAGCAATAATTAAACTTTAAAGCTCCAAATACTATGAGTTCATGTGATCTGAGTGTGTCCACAGATACCTCTAGACAAGTGAGATCTTAATATTTCAGTAAAGACTTACACTGAGATGCTCAGCGATCGTATCATCAAAGTATCTAGATTAATACCTATATCTCTGAATTTTTCTAATTTAAGGTCTACCTCTGCATATAGTTGTGCCAGATTTATGTCAAGTTGTATATGATATGATTTCAGAAGTACTAATGTAATCAATAACTGCTGTGACACAGTCTTCTTGGTCTTGACAGAACTTCAGTAATAGTAAGGCAAAGTATCCTCTTACAGAAGACTGTTTTCATTCCTAGTTCCATGCCTAATTTTAAGTTACTTTTAATAAAAATAAAACTATTGGTCAAAAGAATAATTTGCCTGCACATTATTTGCACAGTGACACACATATGAGAGACAAAATAATGAGGCCTCTGACCTAATGAGCTCTTTTTTGAGGCTTTTTAAATGAAAATAATGTAGTATGAGGATGCACATACACAACCACCCTTCAGTCAATAATGACGGTTGCATATTTTCATATTATTTTTAAAAGGGGAAAGAGATCTTTGCTCTTCTTTACCTATCAGATAAAGATTTTCTGTACCCTGGAAAACAAACAACAGCAATATATAGGAAATGCCATTCTTTCTAGTGCAAGAAAATTACATAACTGGCAATACTTTGCAACTATTTTAAGATCATACACATACATGAGCAACAGAATTGCAGCAAAAATTTGTGACCCAGTATCAAAAACGTAGGTTAAAGTTGTAAAGGAGCAGGTATTTGACACAGGAATAAATAGAAGCTAAACACTCTGATACACTTCATCACTCTATGGCTAAAAGATAAATTACAAAGGACAGTGAGTCTCTAAATAAGTACAGAAATCACCTCCACAAGAAACAGACATCTTTACCTTTGAGGAGATGTAAAAATTCAAATTCATTTTTGATCAGGTTCGGCATTTAAAAGACAGCTAACGAGTCAACACAGACACAGTAATACAGTTTGAGCAGTACAGCAAGCTAGAGAGTACTGGAGGAGAGTAAAACTACAGATATTGTGCTTCATGCTAGAGTTAAAATCTGAGGGGGTTTGAAATCTATTTTCCTTTGTGAGCATATATCTCTCTCAGTGCAGAAAGTTGAAGGTAATACCTCATGAAACAAGTATTTCATTTGCCACCCTTTGTCTTGTTGACAAAAAGCATTTCCAAGAATTTTCAGTAGAGATTAGAAACAGTAACAGAGAGGAAAAGAATTGCAAGTCCCTTTAACAGATTTCAATCATTAAATATCATGGAACTTTAAAAGGATGGTTCCTGAAACAGTACCTCAGCCTTGGCCATATTACCAACATCAGTGGTCCACTCTGGCCTCCAATCCGGAGACATGGAGACACACCATCTATAATGCTACTGTCTCCTTTGAAAATGCATGCAGAATCAGTCTGGAGGAGAAAAGACAATGCAGAAAGAACTGTGCCTTGACAGTACCACCTGCAGAAACTTTCTGCTGTGCCTTTTGCAACTGAACTTGCCTATCTCGCATTGGCCTTATCAGCCATCAGGGCACTTGCTGCAAGCGTGGGTAGAGCCCTCTCAAATCTTTGTTCGCGAAGTCTAGCCATGATGATGTATGACTACGAAACAGAGTTCAGCTCAAAAATAGCTGCCTTTGAGGTTTAGTCATTCTAGAGTATACACAAGACAGGAAACTAGGGTAAATTAGGAGAGCTAATTTCTTGAGTCAAGATGAAAGATTTGAAAATATTCCACAGTGTTGTGTTTTCATTTCTACTCTCAGTGAACAACTTGCATCTCTGAGCTTGCTGCTGAAAACCTTTTCCTCAGAACAGTATAAAAAAGCAAAACACTGAAACTAAACAGACTCATGAAGAATTTGTTTATACATATCACTGAAAATTGGCAGACATTTTAAATTTGTTTGCATGCTTCAGGAAGAGTATTTTGGTTTGTAATAATTTTCTCCCGTTTTGAAGGGATATGACTTAAATGTGACCTTTAACAGAAGGGGCACCAGTTCATACTTCTCAAAGCTAAGTGACAGGAATACAGAGCACTGTGAATTTTATCTTCTGAAGATACCCAGGAAAAGTATCTTGAATATGGGTCTGAAACCACTTAGGTGTCTTTTGTAGACGGACCTCTCTTCTGCAGAACTGGGATTCTATATTGGGAACAGAGAAGTTTACTAAAAAGGTCTCAATAAATCATCAGGAAATAAATGAGCAGGAAGACAACCTCCACTGTTCTCTATTTTGTGCAAGGACTTACACACTTGTACAAGGAGAATTTCCATGCTTTTTAATCAGCTTGGACTTAAACTTGCTTTGTGCTGACACAAATCCCAAGAGCTGTGCCTAATATTGCCATATATTAAGCCTTATCAGTCACATACACAAGAAAGTATTTCCCTCTCTAACACGCTCACTTTGCCTTGAATTCTTCCTTCATTTTAATGAAGGAACTGCAAGGAAACTAATCCCTGAAAAAAAACCAAAAAACCCCAAACAAACAAAACAAAACAAACAAACAAACAAAAAGCCCCTACATTCAGCATAAAATCAAAGATGACAATTTTCTAAGTAACTTCAGATACAGACATTCTTTCTCCATGGTATTCTCACATCACAGCATCAGTAAGTCTCTTTCCTGGAGTATCAGATCGTTTTTCATAGAACTTTGTTTCTAATGACACCTTCCAACACAGAGCACCAAAAAAAAGTAATACAAAAGATGTTTACTACAATGATGCATCATCTGGATAAGATTCTCACCACAAATTTCTTATCTGAGAAGCTCATATCTATTGTTCACAGAAAGAATAATATTTGTTCAAAGATCACAGCATTGCTTTCTTCCAAGATATGAGCTATCAACCTTACATATAACCTATGTAGCACACTTTTTTTTTCCTTTTAAATCCTATTCCTATAAATTAAGTCAGGCCTTGGAGCACATACAGCATCAGATTTGCTATAGATGATGGATATTTTTCTCTAATTCACTTAAAAATGAAACAATAGCTGCAGTCTCTTTGAGAAGACAACAGCTAAATGTATTACCAGAACCGACTGAGCAAATGAGACATCTCATTCACTCTACTCTCTCAAAAATCCTGGGATTAATAGTTCTGGGTGAACTATTCATTACACCAAATTAATTTCACAGTGTCCTAGTTTCAGCCAGGATAGGGTTAAATTTTTACAGTAGTTCAGTGCAGTGGGTGGCATACACCTGTGGTCCCAGCTAGCGAATGCTATCTGGTTTGGGAGAGTCTTGGTGGTGGCATTGAACTGGGGAGTACTATTCCTAAACCATAACACCAAGGTATCAAGGAAAGGAATCCACATATATTAAATGTTAATCTGATCTGAATGAAGCTCTCAATTTTGACAAAAAATACTTCAGTAAAATTTTTTGCATTTCTTATTCAGCATTTAATGACACTTCTTAGTTCAATTAATCTAGTTGGACTTTAATCTAGAATTTGTGACAAATTAAGAGTTGTCCTTCTCCTAGGATGGTTGCCGGGAGGCTACCGAGCCCATCCTGCCCATGGACACACTTTGTCTGACAGTTGAGACCTAACCAGCATGGGCCTGCCCCAGCTCGTGTTGCAGGTGTGGCTGCAGTGCCACGTTTGTGTCATTCGGTGGCAGAGAGGATAAGGTGAGGTCTTCCCCTGGTGCTCTGGCCTACGTGGGCTCCCAGGATTGCTCAACAACCTGACATTATTGCTTTTCTGTTTGTTGGGTTTTTTTCCTTAATGTTAATCTGAGATGTTACACTTGAGAGGCGGCGGGCGTTGGCCGAGTGGCGTAGGCCCCCACCTGTGGAGCCGGCTCCTCCTCTGAGGACACCGGTTCGAATCCTGGAGGAACTCGCTGTTGCCGTCCAAGCATGCTCAGACGTGGCAAGATGAGCCTCAGGAGTAAAGGGGGTGGGGCCAGTTCCGCGCACACTGTGCCTCACCTAAAAAATCCATTGCGCAGGCTTATCCCAAGATCTTCGTTCGCAAAGTCCAACCAACAACAACAACAACCAGCATGGGAGAGCCTACTGGAGGCATATACCACTGCCAGCATAGCTTGCAACCTCATAAGGGCACGCAAGCTCCTGCCGTCATGACAAGGTGGTGTCCGTGGAGAAGAGGATTGAAATACTGACATTGCTATCAAGGCCCTTATATAAAAGGCTCAGCTCCATATACTATAAAAAGTAAGTATATTTGCCCTACACTGTTTAACTGACAAATTTCATGTTACAAGCAGCCCATAAAGGCATTCACAAGTGCACTGACTTGCTCAAGCTCATATAGCAGGTCCGTAGTAGAGCTAAGAACAGGAATTGGCTATCTTGATGCCAAATGGAATACCATATTTACTACCATAAGCTGCTCAAATGTGATAAAAAGGGTATCTCCTTGTTACAATGAAATATTTGATAAGTGGAGAAACATTTCAACAATCTGTTTATGATTAGCAATCATCTTCTTTCTGCAGCCTTTGAAAGTTGATGGTGCAATGACAGCTCCAATAGATAAGAAGTCTTCTCTTTCATAACGCATGCACAGGAATTACAGTTCGCTTGCATATGAAAGGCCACTGACTTCTAGAATAATTTCATTGAGGAAGACCACTAATTTGCAACCTTGCCTACCAAAACCCATGCATTGTACTTACTAAATGGCATTCCTAAATTTTCAGTCTTTATATTTCCCTGTATACTGTAATTACAGGGGATGTTGCTTTAATAAACTAACATTTTTAATACTTTTCAGTAGAGGCTATGACCAGATTATAATGGCAATTAAAAGTCATTAAAAGTGTCTTCAGTTTTAATTCAGTGCTAGTTTAAAAAAGAAAACAAAACACTCCAAGAACAAAACCAATCCTTGCAAACTACAGCCATGAGAAAACACTGAGAACCCTCAGTAAGAAACTATGAAAGTAACTGGAATGTTTATAACTAAATATAATAAAGTTCCATGTGCAGCTATTTTCTCCTCTCTCTCAGTCCCTTATATTACTACTCCTATTTATGAAAATCTTGAATGCCAAGGATCAAGGTTTCCCCAGACGCTGTACTAATACCTAAGAATATGGCTACTCCATCGAGATCACAAGCAAACTAGAAGAAGAAATTACCTCAGTGGCACAGTTGTACTGTGGGAGATCACTCAAGCTACAAGGATTGGAAGAAACAGATGAAGCAAGAAGACCAGGAAAACAGATGCCAGGAGTTTGCTAAATTAGAGACCTTTTAGAAATTGCATTATTTGTAAGGGTTCCCCTTTAATATGTTCACCCACCAAGTGAAACTGTTACCTGAGCTGGACTGCCCGGCCAGCCCCGCCCTTGCCTTAACCCCATGAATGTATCCCCTGCCTTATCTTCCACTCCCTGGTGGCATGCCTGCCTATGACCCTTCCCTTTCCCCATTGGCTAACTGGGTTCCCTAGCCACCCCCATCCCCTGAGGGGTATATAACTCTTTGTGACTTTGAATATAGCCGGCTTCTCTCTTCGCCACCCAGCCTGAAAGGATGCACGTGTGTATCTAGACCATGTTCAGCACAGGGGTTTTCCAGCAATGGCCTGGTCCAGAGGCTGTGAGGAGCCGGTCCCCAAGGTCAAAACCCTGTCATTGTACTACCTACCTAAAAGCTGACATCCATATTATCAGTTACTGAGGTTTTACATGAGATAGGAAAGTTGAGACAAATAAGGGGAAAGGAGATCAATAAAATCTGTGCAAGATTTCTGGAAGCCCAGATTACCCATACTGGTTTTCTTATTAGAAAACCAGTATGGGTAATATATCTTGTTAGAAGATATTCCAGTGAAATTAGGAATTGTGCCTAAGTCAGTACAACTGCTAGCTCAGTGTTGTTTTCCCAGTGTAAGGTACTTGAATAAATCCTCTACATTTACATAAAACTTTAATTTACATATTACATGTCCAACTTCTTAAGAGGAAACACTTCTATACTAGGGAAAACTGTACCTTTACAAGCTCCAGTATCTACCCAAAAAGAGATTGTGTGGTCCAACTTTTCTGACACCTAAATGCCTTTTGTGCAAAAGATGGTTTGAGTTTTTATTGCTAATGGGTATATTATCTAGGAGCAATGGAGGTGCTGACAACTGCTTAGAGTAATCTCAAAACAGATTCTGAAATGTTGAGCATTTCTGAGAACGTTCTTTCCTAGCCCATGTTTGATTTATAGCACTACCTACTGCACAGTTCTGTGAATCTATTTACCTACAAAGATTAAAACATAAAATGAAAAATGGATGTGCAAACAACATTATGAATAGGTTTTTACATTACAATCTCTTAGCTGTGATTTGTACTTGTAAAGGCATTTCTCTTGTTTCAAAATATGAAATATGTAAAGTTTTCTTAAGAAAGGATGTTTTTTGATGTTTGATCTTTGTGTACTTTCAAGACTAGTCAACAAGAAGAAAAATTTAATTCATGAAATATACAGCAGGCAATAAGCTCTAAGTGATGTGCAGGTGTTACAGAAAAATTACCTGTTGGTAAAATTGCCTTATTAAGGTTTAAGACCTGACATTCTCCAATGATCTCAGACCAAAGGGGAGGTTAATTAAGCTTGGGAAGAAGGATGTACTACTGATAGTAGAGATAATGAATGCAGAATTTATGGACCACAAGGACATTTCGCAGAACCCCCAAGATATGGAAGAAACTAATAAAGACAACTCAGCAACTGTGTCAATATCAGCACTCTTCCACTACCCTGCAAAAATAACTAGGAGTTTTCTTATTCAACTACATGGCAGGCCATTGATACCCAGTTCTCTCCTGACAAGTTGTACCCAACTTAAAGGTCTAACCATATTGGTAGACAAAGATAAAACCTATATAGCTACTGCAGAGATGTAAACCAACTCTGCTAAAAAGATCTGTCATACTTGCATATTTTATGTGTCTGTATTTAGCTCTATAGTCACACAATTTGAAGGTCTTGGTCCCCAGAACAGGACCAGAGCAGTTCACCAGGCAAGTATTTACGCGTTACTTTGAAGTTTTCACTGTTCACTAGCCCACTCTCGCACAGGAAGGAAAAACTTGAGCACAGGAAATTCCACAAGGGGTCAGGATTTTCTGTAATTTTTCTAAAGATGAGATGTTTGAAATCACCAATCAGACCACCACTGCACTTGAAAACCAAGTTTATTTCTTAAAATTGACAAACAAGCTCAGCTGGCATCTCAAAATACTTGAAGATAGAAAACCTAGTTTTTATTAATGCCTCTGCTTGGTTTCAGGAGGAGTTTATTTTGGCCTGGGGTTGAGTTTTGTGTGATTTTGGTTTGTTTTGTTGTTGTGTTTTTCCCTTCCTTAATAGTTTACGAACCACAATTGCTCAAGGGTCAAGCATGCCCTCACTGTAGATTTCCAGATCAGAAAGTAACTTATACTTTTCAGAAACTGCTTAGCTGTTTTACCTCAGACTAAATCATAAAACCCTGGCTATTTTCCAGATTCCAGACCAGCTGCAGCTCCTAATTAAAAGTCAGCTGAATGGCTGTTTATAGAGTACAGACTCATGACCCAGAGTACATTGCTCTGTTTGCTCCATCTAGCTTACAATTATACTTTTTAAAATTGCTCAATGAGAAAAAATGGGAAAAAGAGACAAAGGATTTGTACATGAACAAAGTGTATTTTCTGATTTGAGAAATACCAGAAAAAGTGACATTCAACTATACATAGAATGACTTGGGTTGGAAAGGACCTTAAAGATCACCTAATTCCAACCACCCTGCCATGGGCAGGGACACCTTTGGCTAGACCAGGTTGCTCCTTCCAATCTGGCCTTGAACACTTCCATTGTAGTATTACAATGCTAAAGTCACCACTGGTTATCACTAAAACTGAGTGATTTCCACCTTTCAGCAACTTTTTTAGAACATAATCCATTTACAAATTAAAGTCTAAAAGTCAGCTTAGAAGTTCATTGCCAGAATACATAGCATGTTTATTATTTTTCAGGCACCAAAGTCCCTTTCAAAACACTCCATGTCCAGTGACCCTATGTACTTGGATCAGAGCAAAGACAGCCAATTCTATGTGTAGAATCAAATCATTAACAAATCTCTGTACTTGCAACAAAAATATTATTTTTTAGTTCTTTCCAGTGATTAACCTGACAAAATGAGCTTTGAAAACAATTTTCATATCTAGTTACAGAAAATAAAAGGTGAATCTTAACACACTAAAAGTTTCTAAAATTTACAGGTGCAAAACTTCTGCTCAAAGAGCAATAATGAGGGTATAGAGAGGATTTTGCATATTGATATGAATTAGATCTCTAACAAGCTTTCTGCATCTGGAGTACTGTGTTCAGTTCTGGGCCACTCAGTACAAGAAAGAGAAGGAGCAACCAGAGAGAGTCCAGCAAAGGCCACAAAGATGATCGGGGTCTGGAGTATCTCCCTTATGAGGAGAGACTGGAGTAGCTGGTCCTGTTTAGTCTGGAGAAGACTGAGAGGGGAACTCATTAATGCATATAACTATCTCAAAGGCATGTGCCAAGGGGATGGTGCCTGGCTCTTTTCAGTGGTGCCCAGGGACAATATGAGGAGAAGCGGCCATAAACTAAAAGACAAGAAGTTTAACCTCAGAATGAGGTAGACCTTGTTTACATTGAGGGTGGCAGAGCACTGGAACGGCTGCCCAGGGAGGTTATGGAGTCTCCCTCTTTGGAAACATTCTAACCCACCTGGACATGTTCCTGTGTAACCTGCTCCTTGGCATATGGATTCAACTGGATGATCTCCAGAGGTCCTACAACTATAATTATTTTGTGATTCTGTCATTACCTGAGGTTTCATAAAGTGAAGATTTCTGAATGCAGCTTTGCGATTAGTAGACAATGGAAAATTTTGTTGATGGATTTGTATATTGTAATCCATGAAGCAAGAAACTGCAGCAGAACTAACTTTTTGTACATTAAAGGATCGCCTTTTTGTGTTGTCAGCAATTTATCTTAAGCCTTGAGTAACCATGCTTACAATGTATGCAATATATCTTAAGTCTTGAGGAAGACCATGAGCCTTCATCCCAACAACCACCAAGAGGCAGAAAAAGACCACCTAGCAACACCCAGGTGCAAGTGCAGAGTTCGACTACCAGTTGCAAAACCTGGAAAAGAGAACTGTATAAAATCTATGACAAGATACTGTTGAGTTGTGAGCCGTTGGTGGAGTGGAGACTCCCCAGTCGCCCAGTGCTGCTTTTGCTCATTAATAAAACCCTTAAACTGCATATTGGCTCTGGCAGTTTATTACACCTTGACACTAAGCAGGAATTCAACAGTTAAAACATACTAAATGATTTGGGGTTTGAGGGGTTGGGGTTTTATTTTTACTTTGCAATAAGTCCTTTTCCTAAATATAAACATTCAGCAAATTACTATGTTCTACAGTACACATTCTCAACATCGTCAGTCTAAGTACTTTTAACTTCACTTGCTGATTTCTTTTGTCAAGAATCTCAGTGCACACTGAATTTTAAACACCACTGGGTTCTCCTTTCTGCAACAGTAATCAAACAAAGCATCCAAGGTGAATGTTGCTAATTCTCTGACCAATACATTTACATTTGTTATCATTAATCATGCCACCTGGCTCAATGTAGTAATTTTTTTCATTAGTAAATGAAAAGAGAAAACAACCCAGCCACATTATTTTAAAGACAATGACCTTTTTCTCCCTGAAACTGTCAACGTCTTTCAAAAGGAGTCTGTTTTGTTTCACTAAGACTTCCTGCTGTTAACAGCAACAGCTGTGCAAGAAGTTATTTCTATTTTGCTGCAGTCACTTACAATTAACAGGTTTTGCTATGCTTAGTGTTTTTTCTAGCACTGGCAGGCTACATTATTCATATAATATATAAACTACCTAAATACCCTTCAGCTGATAGAACTGTTGAAGACAGCCTGCAATGTGCATTTTTGATGGGATAGTTTGGTGATACTCACTGATTTAAAAGGGCAGAGCTGTTCTGTTCTGTATTTTAAATACTTCTAACTGCTTCACAGTGCAGTTTTACAAATCAACTCCAGAAATCTGAAGTGGTTTGTCCAGAAGCAGAAAATGCTTGGAAATAGTTTTTTACTCCTCAAAGTAATGCATACTTTGTCTTGAAAGTGAGGACCTAGTTTTCACTCTTCTCCTGCATGCATCAACGATCTTTTCTCCTCATCCTGCTTCAACCTCTTGATCACGTTCACTGGTTGAGAAAGGTGCCAAGATAAACCCCTGCAAACATACACCAACTATGACTGATTTGGTGACACCTTGATAATAGGTTTGATAATAAGTTTCATTTTAAAACGGTAAAGCATAAAGAGGTACCTTTTTGTTTCTTAAACTCAACACACTTCACTGGTTTTCACAATCGTGTACTCAATCAGTGAAATTCTAAACATAGAACATTCAAGGTCTTTTTTATCAGGTTTTAAATTTGGATTTGTCATGTGTTTCTATTTACATTAAAACCACTGAACCAGCTGTTATGGGCTTATGAAATGAGTTTCTGGAGGCTTGATATTTTCATTAACACACATATATAGTGTGTATATATAGATATACACACACACACACACATATATATATATATACACACACACATACACACTGTAAACCAACTCTCACATGGCTTGTAGTGCTTCCTTAAGGAAAACATAAATAATTTGATCCTCTACTAACATTCATTATAAAAAAGATAAAACTTCACTTTCACATTTCACCAAGATGACTGTCTTCCAAAACTGAATTTTTGAAGTCTGAGGATAAAATAAGCTCTAAATTTTAGGACTCAATATAGTGATATTGAGCAATAATTCCCCCAACTTAGTATATTATTTTTATGAAGATCTTTTAAATACATTTGTATGAAAAAATATTATAGGCCTCATGTTGAAAACAAACTGCTTCATAATTGTGAGCTTTATGCAATGAAGGTGACAGTGCTTTCTGTTTGAAGAGAATAATGGACCATTCTGCTTAGTGTGTTATGTTCTCAATATTATTTCAAACGAAATTCTAAAAGTACTCTAAATGCAGTCAGAATGGATACTGGACCAGAAACTATTTTTCTGCAGCTGAATATAGAGATTTCAAATTAACTCCAAGCCAAAGAGCAGATTATTTTTAGTCCTGCAGTTAACTTAATATTTTTCTGATACTTTTATAGTTCAATTTTCAACTGGCCTGTTAAGCTCATATTTCACCCCTCCAACACCTCTCTCCTATGTGAAGCATTTTGGCTAGTTTATTAACATGATTGAACTCTCAAGCATTTTTCATAAACATACTCTAAAGGAGTGAAGAAAAGAGAGAAGAAATAAAGAAAGAAATAAGGGAGATAAAATAATAGAAAAAAAATGCAGAACTGGGAATAAATCTTGCATTGTTTGTGTTCTGGTTTATGTACTAATCGATGTTTTTCCTGTACTCTATTCCTGTCTCAAGAGATCAAAGAGGCTGCAGTCCATTATGTAATTATTTTCAGAATGCTTTTCTGAGGGGAGGTACAGCAGATCATACAGAATAGAACAGGTGAAAGCAAAACGAGCTGACTGGCCTTTTGCTGTTAATGAATTTCCAAGCTTAAGCACATTTTACATTAATAGAGTATTCTTACAGGAAGATCAAAGGTAATAGGGAAGACAGGTAAGAGGAAATGATACATAGAAAGCCAAAGAAACTGCAGATACCACCAGAGGTACTGCTGAACACTTCCAGTCTTTTCAAAGTACCAGAAAAACCCAAGTACCTGAATGGTTTCAAGTCAATTTTCTGGCATAATTTCAACAATTCTATAGAGTCAAGTTACTTCAGCTTTCAATGAGTACCCTAAATAGATGCATCCTTATACTAACTCACACACATACAAACATACTTCCAGAAACCACTTGTATTAACACCTATGAAGAAAAAAAAAATCAGCTTTCAGGGATCTTTATCTTTCTTAGCCATTGACTACATAAGAATTCCTCTACCAACAAAAATGATCCAGAGAGCAAACTCTCCCTCTACACAGCAAAAAAAGCTCAATCCAAAGAAATTCCAAAAAGCCAGAAACAATAAAACCCCCAACCCACACCCTCACAAAAAAAAAACCAAAAAACAAAAAACAAACAACAAAAATCCCCACAAAAACACACACACAAAATCCAAAAAAACCCCAAACCTCTCAGTGGCAAATCTGATAATAATAATTAAAAAAAAAATAAATATCCAAACCCAAAACAAAAAACAACTTGCTCATCCACCAGAGAATGAGCTTTTGACAAGACGGGATTTTGTTTGTTTGGATTTTTTTGTTTTGTTTCATGATTCTAAAACTAATGCACTTTCATACCAAGAACGTTCATCAACCCAGAAAAAATTCTCTTCTTTGGTGTAGGTTAAAAAAAAAACTTAATAGTTACTTTACTGGAATACAAAATTTCTTGGCAACAAAGGAGTTAACAGGGAGGTCGAGGAGACCTTGGGAGAAGCCTAAATGGACATCTCTTGACAGATAAAAGACTGCAAACTCTGTCGCCTCCCTGTCTCCCAGATGTATGATGCTGCATAGACTTTGGGGATACACCCTGAACTTGTCATTGTATTGCTAATATGTGCATTACCATATGTCTCTCCATATTCAATGGTGTGTTATCCCATAGTTATAACATCTCCTCCCAATGTTATCCCGTACTTGTAATATTCCACCCATGTTTAGCATAAGTCAAACCCTGGGATGAATATTCATTTCCTGAGCATCTATATTGTGTTATTACTTCAATAAAGTTGTTCCTGCTTGCTTCCCCATCCAGCGGGGACCGTTTTAGTTTTGACCGTCACATTACTTGGAAACAGTTCTATGAAAAAAAGCAAGACAATCAAATGATTAAGCACTAAGTGGAAAGGAAGGCATCTTGGAAAAAGCTGTTTATCTGTATCATGCCTCTCACATGCCATGTCATCAACCCCATTTAAACTTGTATTACCTGCATAGCATATACAGGAGCTCATTTAATAATCAAGTCCTTTTTCTTGTCCACTGTCCCGCAAGACTTACTGACTGTATAAGAAATAGAGAAATGTGATGCACACTTCTTGCAAGAGTCAATCTGTTCTACAACCTTGTGAAGAAAAAAAATTGAGTTGACCTGTTTTTGCAATCAAGGAAAGCAAGAAAGCAGCACTGATATATTTCAATACCATGGCAACCATAATCTGCACTACCTACTTAGGAAAAAACACAAAGAATACCAAATACCCATAAAAGTTAATACTCTTGTTAATATACAGATAATAAAAATGCTTTCTAATGCATACAAATTTCAGCACATCTATCCTCACTGTCACGTCAATCTCTCTACTCCCATTACAGATAAGCACATTAACAAAACTTTATAGGGAAAGTTGATCAATACACTTATCAGCTGTTCAAATAGTTCATAAAATTTCTTTTTTTAATTCTCAACACAGGTGTTTCAATTTGAACACTTTCATGGTCAAAATTAAAGACAGACTTTTATTCCAAAGCAGAATAAACCTTCCTCAGAAGTAATTCTTACAAGCAGCTGCCAAATTCACTGTAGAACAGAGAAAGCAACATTTTCATTTAAGAGAAGTGAGGTTGGGCCAAAATAGACAAACATTCAACATCAAAAGAGAACTTCAAATCTTTATGTAGTCTTTTTATTTTCTCTCCAATTTTTAAGTACCTCTGTGAATGATCTTCAAGTATTTGTATATATTTAATCCTTTCTCCTCTAGATAGATATACATTTAGCAAAACACATTCCTAGAAATTACAAAAATTATTTCTATTCCTGTTGCCTCTGACACACAGGCTTGAAAGTTAAGAGTTCATTATGAAACAGACTCTCCAGTATAGTGGAGAGGATAGAAAGTATCTTCTGTAGCAGTTTGTTTTCAGGAATATGGGTCTACCACTCTAAATTAAACTTCGAAGTTAGGCGTATTCTCATGGTATCCCTCAAAGTCTAAAATCTTGGTAATTGTTTAAAAATCAAAATGTATTAAACTAAAATTGTGTGAGACATTAAGTCTAGCAAATTGCTTCTGTTTGATGGTGAACGCAATGTAACTGCTTAGTCAATACCAAATATAGCATGGCAATGACTTTAAACCTGAGGATTCGTGTATCTTTGTGCACGTAAATTGAAATCATTATGTTCTGTACTAAATATCATAATCATAAATGCATCTATAAATACATATTAAGGTCCTGAAAATTTGTTCACTTTAGCTTATCAGGAGTTAACAATTTTACTAGAAAATCAGTATTAAATACTGTGATACCTTCAGTCCTGTTCATTTTCAATCTTCATGTAACATTTATGTTGACCTACCAGTACTCACAGTATAGAGTACTAGTGATGTGAGAGACAGTACAGAACAGGGCTGATGAAGATACTAAAGCTCCTGAAACTGGCAGATGCTTATGACAAAGCTGCAGCACAAATTCCAATGCATATTCATGTGAAAATAGATCTATATAGAGCTTTTCTAGGTAGAAGTTATTAAAATCTGTATCTTAAAATCTTAACTAGCTCTAAATAAAGTGCACACTTACTGATTCTTAATAATTTCTGCTTCTCAGATAACATTGTAACTACTCCCTTAGATCCTTAACACAAAGGAGCCTTATTAAGCATAAGGAATGTATTTTGCACTTTGGTTTTTTAATATCTTTATTAGTTATATTTACTTTAAGTAATCCAGAGAAATTACATGTGCACAGAATCACAGAATCAACTAAGCTGGAAAATATATCTGAGGTAGAGTCCAACCTCTGACCAAACACCACCTTGCCAACTAGAGTGTGGCACTAAGTGCCATGTTCAGTCATTTCTTGAACACTTCCAGGGATGATGATTCCACCACCTTCCTGGGCAGTCCATTCCCATGTGTAACAACTCTTTCTGTAAAGAAATTCCTCCTGATGTCTAACCTGAACCTCCCCGGCACAGCTGAGCACTGTGTCCTCTTGTCCTGTTGCTAATTGCCTGGGAGAAGTGGTCAACCCCCATCTGGCTACAACCTCCCTTCAGGTAGTTGTAGAGTGGTAAGGTCACTTCTGAGCCTCCTTTTCTCCAAAGTAAGTATCCCCAGCTCCCTCAGCTGCTCCTCACGTGTTTTACCCTCAAGACCCTTCACCAGCTTTGTTGCCCTTTGGACCCACTCTACCATCTCAATGTGTGTCTTGAAATGAGGGGCCAAGAACTGGACACAGTACCTGAGGTGTGGCCTCATCAAGACAGGGGGACAATCACTTTCCTACTCCAGCTGGCCACCCTATTCTTGATACAAGCCATCGACATTCTTGGTCTCCTAGCTACACAATAGCTCATGTTCCATCAGCTGTCAAGCAGCACTCCCAAGTCCTTTTCCCCTGGGCAACCTTCTAACAACTCTTCCCCCAGACTGCATCACTGCACTGGGTTGTTGTGGTCAAAGTGTAAGCCCTGGTACTTGGCCTTGTTGAGCCTCCTACCACTGGCCTTGGCCCACTGATCTGGCCTGTCCAGATCCCTCTGCAAAGCCTTCCTACCTTCCAGAAGATCAGCATTCCCACCCAACTTGATGGATTACAGGGGGCCTATTCTGATCCCTGTCCCTTTGTACCAGCACAGAGGCCTGATTGCCTGGAGGATAACAAGTAATATGCATTGAAGAGATGAGTCTTCAAAGTAGCAGAAACCATAGGCACACACAGTACTAGTATCTTTGCTAGGTGTTACAGAATCCCATCAATGCTCACAACATAAGAATATCTCTCACATTTCAGAATGCAGAAAGTGGACTAACATATAGTATTTTTTGACTATTATTTTGTTTTCATGTGGCTAAAAAAAAAGTGATTTCATTATAATTCCTGTTGTCAATACAAATTCATTTGCTTTATTACATGCTTGTATATACTCTAAAGTCTGCAATTTAAAATTTGAACCTTGTTATTGAAACCATATAAATTATTTGAAAGAGTCCTACGTTGTCCAATTAGTCCTCTGTAATGAACTCTCAGAGTTTCCAGCCTAACTCAGATCTCTTGGAATCTCTAGCAATGCACACTTTAACAATAATGACCTACAAAGCTGTCCAGAACCTCCACAGTCCCATAAACTCCAAATTTCTCTTAATTTCTCCTTCAGTTAGAGACTCATTTTCTAAAGGTACAAGAATAGAAGTTTCATAGAAGGTTGAAAAACAATAAAATCAGGTTTACTGTTTATTTGACAGTTTTCCTGAGAGTCAATAAAGAACAAATCTTCTAGAAGTCATCCAATATACTTGTATTCAACAGATTTTTAGCAAAAATAAATGTATTTTAAAGATATAGAAGCAATGTATATTAGCTTCAATTGTTTTATATTTCCTAATTCACTAGGCATTCATATTAGTCTACTCATGGTAGAGATACTTTAATACTTCAATCAGCACGAAAACTATCTGGAAAAGGATAATTTTTCATTTCAATTGACAGAAACATTTTTTGTCTTACATGAGAACACAGTTCCTGAAGAAAATCAATTTCTTCTTAGTCAATAATATAAGTGGTTGTAACAGATTCAGTTACACACTTAAAAGATATCAAGTAAAAATAATATAGCATTCTGCCATGCCGTATATTGTAGTGAAAAAGAAAGTTGAAATAATCAAATCTTCCTTGCCATGAATTTTTAACCTGACGTCTCACTTTAATTTTACTTCAATTTTATACCCAAGCCCCACTCAGTTATCAGCTAGGTATTTTCGTGACCAAAGTGGTTTAATCTGTAAGTTGTTTGGAATTGTACAACATCATGTAAATCTGCACTGAAGTGTAAAGCAGCAAGAAAGTCTGGTTCAGTTTAAATAGTAACTATGTAGTTCTACTGAAGAAATACAATTCACAGACCTAATGGCACATTATTTGAGAATATACAAGAATATATATATAAGAATTTATAAGGAATTTCCTTCATGTTTTTTTCAACACAATTTTAACTACAAATCTTTCAATTGGAAAGAAAGAGATGAGAAATAGCTTTGATATGACATTAGAACATAACAAATAGGGACAAATTACACATATTTAGTAGTTCCTTTATTTTCATAGAAAGGACACCTATGTCATGTTTTTAAATTCATAAGAAAAGAAATTATTACACCCATGAGAAAAAAATCACCAATTAGGTGCACTGCACATATAAAATCCAATGATAATTTGCTAATATCAAAGATCATTAACCATACATTGAGTCCAAAACAAAAAAGTTTCTAATTAATACTGAAACCCTGAAAAAGTAGGTCTGACCTGTCCTTCTGTATGATAGCAGCCTGAAAATTGACAGTGCATGTTTTTTTCCATTTGCTTGCTGTGGAAGTAATTTAATGCACACTGTTGCATATGCAATATTAATAGTAATTGAACTTGAAAATGTATCCTTTTTGGCTGCTGGCTCTTTTGCCAGGGTATGTCTGAATTAAAATCAGCTATGAGAGTGAGAGATTTAAAAATTGTTGGATTCATGAGTTTAAAAGGCAGACTTTTTTCATGGTAAACTCATTTAAAAGGCTTACCCTGTCCTCGTTACTCCATGAATTCTGTGTAGGTTAAATGCATAGCACAAACACTAGTTGCACTGCTTTGCTACTTTTGTTCCCTGTCTACATCTTTACTGTTAGTGAAAAATTATACAAGTCACATGTGGAAGTTTGACAATTGCATCTGCAGACTTTGTTAGTATGTTAAGAATACTTTTTTCTTTTCAAACACTAAGGTCTCTCCTCCAACACCAACTTCCTAGAACATCTAGATGTTGATTCACAACAGGGAAGTTGACAGAGAAGTCCAATTTCATTTGAAACGTAACTCAATCACAGAAACTCTAATCCTGTTTCATCTTCAGCAAAACAAGAAATAATCTTCTATTTTGCTGTTACTCTCAAGTGCTGTCAGGAAGGATTCAGCCAATAAATGTTTACATGCACTTCTTCATAGCAGGAACAAGTTCTGATTTCAAGTAAGTGACATGGTTTCTTTCTGATTTCAAGGAAGACCAACATTCAGTCCACAAAATGTAAACCCCAAGTATTACTGCAATAGTGTAGTCACTTTTTTTCATTCTTGATACTAATGTTTGTATGAGGGATTATTGCAGAGACTTAAGAGTCTCTCTGAAAACTATTAATCTGCCAGATTCAAAACATTAGTTGTTTCTGTTTTCCAAAACTCTTGGGTTGTTTGGGTGTTTTAGATTTCTTTTGGTTTGGTTGGGTTTTTAATTTGTTTGTTTGTGAAACAGTTCACACTATTACCAAGTAAAGTAACCACACAACAGAAAAGAAACAAGTGATGAAATTGTACAAATATGATAGCTTAATGTTTCATGACCTTCTGTTTCTCTAGGAACAGCAGAAATTTTTCACCATAGGGCTTAAAAAGAAAAAATTAAAAGATGTACTACAACACTTGGCTTTAAAAGTACAATACCGGATAAGGTTCTATCTTCCTCCAGGCTTTCTCATCCACAATTATTTTATATTTCTAGTTTTCCAGTACAGTTATTTTAGACAAAATCTTATTTAATGAAATATTGAACTGCTAGTAAATGAGTACAGTAGTTTGACAAAAAGGGTGATTTCTTGCTTTTATAATAGGCTCATAATAGTTTAAAAGAAGTATGATTTTTGAATAACAAAGCTCCAGCCATAATTTTGAAATAATGTAAGCAGCAGGTAATACCCTACTAATCTGCACAGATACACCAACTAAGTAAAAATAATTACATAATTTTTATTCTTAACAGGATTCTTCTTACACAATATTTCATCATGAAAATTATGTGCTTAATCTAAAAGGTCACTACATGCCATCTGATGAATTGGATGTTGTTACCCCATGAATTGATTCAGAATTCCTTTCTTGATAAGAAATATTTACCATGTTTTTTCATTAAACTATTCAACAGCAACCTCTTACCACTGAATTTCATCAGAAACTATGTTTCACTAAAACACATTGCACATTAATGTTTTATAAAGGCACACATTATTAAATTACTTCAATTTACTGATTTAAACTGGAGGCTGCAGTATGAACTAGTGAACAATCAAAAATTTTGTATTGATTAGAAGGAGTTGTGTGCTAGTTCTTTCTGGGTTTTACACTGGGCTGCAAGTCAGTATATATCATTATGACTCAGGTTCCTATTGAATCTCCCAAAAGAACGCCTCAAGAGAAAAAATCTTTAGGGCCTGATGGAAAAAAAGCCCACAAAAATAAACAACAACCTTTTGTTTTGAAATGTAAATTAGCTGTTCTTTCATTATTGTCTACTTTAGTGGAATCAAATTACCAAACCTTGGAAAAGCTGCATACTGATTTTTCAGTTTAAAAAACTCTGGTTCCCCAGAGTTAAACATCATAACCCTATATATGTTATGATCCAAATGTACAAATACTACATTATCTTGTGCATATATAAAATGACATAAAAAGAAAACGATAAAGTAAGAAGTATATAGGTCAGAAAGGTGCACATACTGTCAATCTAAAGTCTACTAATGATCTTCAGGAAAAACAAAGGCAATTCAAACTGTATTTCAGTTCTCTCCTATAATTCATTCTAATTCAAAGGAAATATCCCTTTGGAATGCTGGTTTTAAGTAATAGCTAAAGACTATATTTGTACTAAATTTCACACTCATAAAATAGAAAATTCTTATTTTAATAAACTTTCTAAGTTACTAATACTAATTTTTTCCTGCAGTGGAATAAGTTTTAACTTCACAGTATTTAAAAATTTAGCAGTTCAAGTCCATGGTATGTTTTCAGTGCCTGCAGTTTTTTAGTTTCCCTAACAAAAGTATTAACTTCAATGTGCTCAGCCCTTCTAGAGGAAGGCCCATGAAAAGCACAAGGTATCTGATTGTATCTTCATCAATGTCAACAGCAACACTTTCCACTATTTTAGCTGATTATAAAGGCTATAGAAATAGAGCTACCTACAGATAAAGATGAAGAAAAATAGGTTTTCTTGAAATCATTTCCAACAAAGACACATTGGTACCCAGAAAACCACAATTTCGGCTGTATCGTTTCCCTTACAACACTCTCAAAAACATACTGACTCCAGTGGTCCAAAGCCTTTCTGAAATGGATGGCACCCACAGTAAATCCATGACTTTCCCTACAGCATAGGATTTCAGGACAAACTCATTAAACTGTATCTGTTTCTTTACCACTGTTACAGTGGGATTTTGATTGAGTTGAATTATTGGTGGGCAGAGAGGGGCAAGGACAGACAGGCACTGCAGCTTGAGTGGGTTTTGACTTTAGCATAATGCTGAAAAACAATAGGTAGGCAAATGCATACTGACCACCATTAACAAAGCAAATAATTTTTGCCCAGTTTCACTCAGGGAGGCATACTTGGACATCACTGCAAGTGTTGAAAATGTCATGGAGTAACAACTACCCCAAAATGAGGTTTTTGTAGGTAGATTTGATCCAAGATCCATTTAAAATGCAGCAACTCTGCTTCTCAGTTAATTCCTGCAGATTGTAACTCCTAAATGTTGAATTCAGAAGACAAGGACACAATTTTCTTTTTATCTGCTTCTAAATAATGTAACTTTCAATGCCTTCCTCTCTACAAGTTTTGCTCACTATCCTTCAAAGCACAACTCTAATTAAACTGCTTAGATTATTCTGGCAGCATTTAAAAAAAAACCCAAAACAAAAACATTAAGAAAGGTAATTTCCTAAAGTCAGTGGAATAATCTAAGAAGAAAACAAGGATTCTTTTTCATCCTGTTCCTCTCAGCATTTTTATGCTAGAGTCCATAATTTCCACCATACATACTGCTTATCCAGAACCTTTCTTCCTCGTTCTTTTTCCTTAAATTCCTTTGGGGGAAAAAAAATAGCATGACATTGAATGGTATAAGGATAATAGGGATTCCAGTGCAGAACGATAAACTTAAGATCATCTGACAAACTGGAGCACAGGAAAACAAACGTGTGGGTACAACACTCCGTTCCACTGGGTCAGTTGTATTTGTGAAAGACTGATCCTAGCTTTAATTCCATCCAGACAATGTTCTATAGCAAAGACAAGTAGATTTCTGATCTAATAGTCTTCATACCATTTGCTGGAATAAACAGAAATGGACTTCTACATGAATCACCTTAAAGTTTTCAAGATAAATACTTGCTTCTGGTGCCTCCATCATCTTTACCACTAATTTAGCATAAGGGAATAATACTGACAGTGCAATAATGTTTCTGTATTTATCAAATTCTTAAGACAATGGTAAAAAGCACCATTCACAAATGTAGACTCAGCTAGTACAGTTTACTTAAACAAGTAAACCAGTTTACTCTTGGCACAAATACTCTCCATTAGTGAAATTAGAAAGAGAGGTATTAGATACAATTATATTCCATATAAATACTTGATTTTCTCTTATCCATCTCCATTTCTCTTATCCACCTCCATGTCTTCTGCCTGCGGCAGAAGAAATATGCAATCTTTTTGAGTTAGCTATGGAGGTGAGTAAGAAATGTATCAGGTAGGCACCAAACTAATCAATATAACATGAAATTAATAGAGTGCAGAAGGGTGGAAAACTGTACATAGGTCAGAACATACTCCTACACAAGAAGTCTGGAGGAGGCTCCATTTTATATGCTGCTCTTACGTCACAGAGGCTATTTTAGTTTTGAAAACAAAAAATTATCTCATATTATTTTTCACATTTGACATTAAGTGCTGCCTCTTCTCATGCAGTTAAGTCTTAGAATGAAGTCTTAAATACCAATTGGTCTCAAAGTGCTGAAAGTACTAATTGAACTGGCAAAGATACGTCTCCATTTGGTTAATGGCCAGATCTGTAGCTGGAATAAAGTTGCAGATGCCAGCTGATGATGGGAACCACTTCCTCTCTGACACACAGTACTGCATTTCTTTCTTACTCATTGGAAGGGACTACTATTACTACTCTTACATTACAGTACAGTTACTGACCTCACATAGTGGCTTTTAAATAGGAATATCATTTTCTTTTCTCATTGGCACAGATTCTGCCACACTTTAAACATTAAAATATCCAGATTCAATTTTCAGCAGAGACATTCTTCAACCATGATGTGCAACCCTACCAGATTAGTTATAGATACATATGGTTTTTGACTTGCCTATTGAATTATAAAAGAAATGGAAATACAGCCCTTGCCATGACTGCATTCTTCACTTTTGCACATTAGAAGGCATATTATTAATAAGCTGATCAGTACTAATTTCATGAGTGCTGAGTTTTCACTACTCATGTTATGCAGAGGAATAGCAATATTGTATGAACTACTCTCAGTGGAAAACATTAAGAAAAACAAAAGGAAAACAACTTTTTAAAACAAAGGCTTAAAATATTCAAGTAATAAACAAACGAGTTGTTAAGGGTGCACCTGAGACATGAGGTGTCTTCACAACTACTGTAACACCAATTCAGCACTCACTAAGAGCAAACTTTTCATAAATATAATTCAGAAAATAAAAAGAAACTCTACAAACTTGAGAGAAAAATGCCTTTTATTTCCCACAATAATATTGCTCTCAGAGAAATATAAAAGCAAGAGAAGCCAGAAAGCTTTGTATACCTGAGTGCTCTTCCATTTTTGGATGCCAGTAACTTGGGATAGTTAATTCCTGTACTCTTTGCCCACACACAAAGTAATAAAGTTGAGGAAGAACAGTACCAATTCAGGATACCAAACATGTCGAAAGTAAAAAAGGGAAGGGGCAAAACCTGAAAGATTACTTCCATAACAGAAATGACAAACTTGTATCAAGAGTATATCTTTTCTCCTCATTGCCCCAAAATCAACACCAGAGTAAGTATGCTGGCAGGTTGTAAAACAAGAAATTTGTTGACCTAAAAATAAAAATAAAATAAAAAAAACCCCGAGACCCAACTGTATACTATGCATTCCATCTTTACTTTAGTTCCATAGACTTTAAAGTGAGTAGTAAATCCGGTGTGCATTAACAAAATGAAAATGCTTTAAAGAAAGAAATATAAAATAGAAACACTCCTTGTCAATATTTTGAAGTTCTAAATAATGAGTCAAATTTAAATAAATTCTCATACTTCTCTTCTTTAGTGCAGGGTAACAAAAAACAAGTAAAAAGCCAACCCTATTTCAAAAAAGGAGACTTTGCTCTGAGATTTTCTGATTTAGAGAAATTAGAGGCAAATATCAAAAGCTAAATTGAAAACAAGATTTGTAACCATCTTATTCTATATGAGCAGAATTCTCCCTTAAAAAAAAATAAATCTGAGTATTGTCTTGGTTCTGTTGTTGCTAACCCGAGTGCCAATTTCTTATTCTCTTTTAATAGGTGCTAGGAGGATGCTCTGGGCATTATTATTCTGAGATTCATGGAGACTGAGTGAACTCAATGAATGTCACAGTGACCCCAAAGGCTTCAAATGGGTGGTCAAATAATTGATTTAAAGCTACAGTCTGTTATTCAAGTTTTACTTCAGTGTAATCTTGCCAAGACAGTTATTATTCCCAGGACTATATATCTGTTGAACAAGGCAAACTCCCATGATCTTGCATTAATGTGTAGGTCTCAAACACCAATAGCAGGATAGCTGTGGAGTCAACCTTGTTGGTGAAAACACACCATGGGAAATAATAAGATGTGGCTGGAGAAGGTGGCCATACAGAGGCAAGGTACCACTATTCAAGGAAAAATATCCTTGTTCTAGTTCTTGGAGACAAGCACAACACAATACAGCACAGGTACAGGTATGATGTCAAGAAGTGGGCATGGACTGTACAGAGGGGTCAAGACCATCAAAGATCTTGGAAACCTCCAACTCATTTCCAGAAAGATGTGAGGGTCTATAAATCAATTCACTTAAACCTTAAAGTTTATTTACTCTGAAATTGATTTCACTGACATATCCCATTGTTACAATGGTCTTGTTAACACGGCCTGAAATTTTAAAATGACTAAGCAATTGTAAAGCAAACAAAGATTAACAGCACAACAGAACATGTTTCTAACTCTGTAATAACTATCTAAGTAATCTCTTCATTTTCAAAGTGTTTGTGGGTTGTTGCAGCATTGGGGGGATTTTCTTTTTTCATTTGGTGTTGGGATGTTTCTTTTAAAGATTAATATTTAAAAGATTGCANCTATTATTCATGTTTCAACAACTGGAAGACAACTGAACCTTCAAAACCAGTCTCAACATTTTATATATATCCTAAGCTGTAGCAAAAAATATGGATTATACGAGGGTAAGCAGGAAGTGTATCAGTGGATTTTACTCAGAAACATACCAAAACTGTAACTTAGTTTTGATTTGTACCATTACTTTTATCTCCTTGTACTCCAAATGAAGTTATAACAGAAATTCAAATCTTCTGGATATTTTAAGAAACAGGCATTTACACAAGCATATTAAGAATGATCCCTGGACCAGTGCCAAGCAGAAAACCCAAATCAAACAAAGCTGTGGTGACCCTTGTCCAAAAACACCCATAGCTGTTTTTTTATGAAGTCAGGATTCCACCAGTTTTTCTACTTAAAATACCTTTCATATATTAATTCTCACATAGGCTTTTGGAAGAAGAAAATAAAGGAAAGCAAAGGAAAAGAAAACATCCCCAAAAATTTGAAGCCCAACACAGACCACATCTTCTATTCCAAATTATCACTGTTGAAAACGATGCTGTGAGCAATGAAATGATGGTAAGAGAATGAACACTTCTTTCATGTTATCACTGAGTGGGTCATGTTGGAAGGGACCACAGTGGATCACCCAGTCCAATCTCTCAGTACAAGCAGGGCCATCATTGCACAGGACCACATCCAGAGATTTCTTCAATATCTCCAGTGGTGGAAACTCCACAATATCTCTGGACAGTCTGTTCCATTTTGCAGGCACCTGCACAGTAAAGTTCTTCCTCATATTCAGGGCATTTGAGGTCTGAAAAGATTCAGATCTTCCTCTATTGCAGATTTGGAAGGTTACCTGTCATGTAAACTTTGAAAAAGCTTCAGAGCCAGTTAAGGAGAGAGGCTTTGCAAAACCACCCACTGTTTCACACTCCTATGGGAGTTACTTGGAACAACCAAGAGATGTGTCAGATGCTGCTCAAACAGGAGGTTACACTAATAACTGGGCCACTAAGAAAAAGGCACCAAAATAACCATTTGCTGAGTAACCATTTAACAGTACAACAATTGTTCAAGTTTCTCTTTCAGCAGTGTTAGAGTAATGACATAATGACAACCACTAATAGCTACCATTCTAACTTTCAGTATATAAACTCTGAAATGCATGACTGTCCCAGCAAAAGACTGCAAAAATGGAAGATGGCAGGATAATTCCAGGTTAGTGGAATTAGTTAGTTTCTGTATTTTCCAGAAACAATGCTTGTCTCCAATATAATTTCTTGCATTTGAAGGAACTACCAGGACATAAAAAACCCACTAGTGCTATCTGTGGAAATAATTTGGTATTTTTATCGGCAAAAAGTGTAGCGAAATTTGATGCCTTAAGTGTTGAAAACACTGTTTTGAAGAATTTCATTATGTAGAAGCAGCAGTGTGTATATGTATATATATATATATACATTCAGGCCACTGAGAAAAGATAGCCAAAAATCAAATTTTTATACTTCATTATGTGTCCACAACTAGAAACCCTTTACACATAGGCACATATACAGTACATATTCATATATTTTCCCTTGAGCAAAAAAAGATCTTTTTATAGTCAAAAAACAACACCAATGGAATTGGATACCATTTTGCAATTTTAAATTTCTTTCAATAATCCATAAATGATGTTTTTGCATCTTTTCCAGGTAAGGTGACTTTCCCACTGCCACTCCTTTTCACTAAACTAACAAAAATCAGATAAGAGTTCTCTCCATCCTCATTAGTGTTCAGTAAGTAATGAGCACTAAGATTTATAGTGCCTCTCTGTGTGTGTACAAAACATTGTTATCTGTAGAACACTAAAAGATTTACCCTTAAGTTTGCACTAGGTGTACATAATCCACATCCTGCCCCAGCTCGTGTTGC